>OVAN01000183.1:0-77655 GCA_900406275.1 Anastatica hierochuntica | reverse complement strand
TTAAAAGAGAGTTGGGGTATCGAATCAGCCTCCATAATTGTTTCGCTAGCAAGGCTAGATTGAACTCTTCGAATGTTCTAAAACCCAACCCTCCCTCCGCCAATTGTACGCATAATTTGTCCCACGCTAACCAGTGTATCCCACGACTGTCCTCCTCCGCCAATTGTACGCATAATTTCTTCATATCTACGAGTTGATAATGTCGCACATGAGCACAAGCATGGCAAGCATATGCTTGCGTTCCACTTCTTAGAAGAAAAATGTTTAATATTAAAAGCGGTCCATCTTTTAGAAAGATTTTTAAAATGTATGTGAAATCGACCCATGTTTTTTTTGTAGATTGCGGCCTTCAAAGTCTCAGAATCGGCTCTGACTATAGTAAAGGATGATATTCTTTTCAAATATTTTGATCGTCTCGCTGAAAATAAATAATCCTAATTAAGCATCTTCATGCAAAATGTTAACGTTTACAATTTTTACCATGTTATATCAGTGCCTAAATTAGGGTTAGGCAGATTACCCAAAAAACCAAACCGAATAATCATAAAAACTTGTACGATTCATATTTTAAAAATATCTAGAATACCGGAACCAAAATGATATTCAAAATGTCCGTTTGTATGTATATATATCCCCCACGAATATCCGAAATGGTGGTATTCGTATATACTTTTTACGATTTTACAGATTTTTATTTTATTTAACTTTTTTAAAAAAACTTTTCAGATAATTTATTTTTTTTTCGATTTTTTCGGCTTTAAAATATACATCAGTTCCTTTTAAAATTTCAAAAACCAATCCAAACCCGAAAAAAGATCCGATCTGGACTGATCCAAAATTACCCGCTCCTTAATGGGTCCTAGATACATAGACCTACCCGAACCCGAACGAACCCGATCAATCCAAAAAATCCATCCGGATCACGCCCAGATTGACTCTTGGGCCTGTATCAATTCTATTTCACAGCCCAAATGATCAATCCATAACCAATTTCACACAGTCTCTTGCATTCTGGTCTATAATATATTACTCAAGCCACTTAGTATATTTAGGAAGAACACAAGAAGCTTAGATTTATAACACCACACAAAGCTTGAAAAGATGATGAAGAAATATTACAAAGTATCATGTTCCTTAGTGTATGTTTAATCAAAACCACTTTAACTATATGAAACTAAACCTCCTTGTAACATGAACTTTTTCATTAACAAGATTTATCTTTAGGCCAAAAAAAAAGATCAAGAAGCTGATACGGATTCAAGACTCCCAAAGAGAAGATGATTCAGAAGCATAAGAGAACAATTCACTCATTACTTATTCAACAAAAAAGCTCCATGTCTTTCGGAAAAAGAAACAATTTCTTTCACCAAGAAACTTTGCACGGCACACAAACTTTAAAAACGCTTCTCGAGCTATAAACCAATGTATGCGAAACAGTACTATTTTCCACAATGTATCAAACTTCCCGCACCTAGAAAAAGCCCGAAAAGTGCTGCGCTGCCAACGGTTGTTTGCCCTATGTGTCTAATCTTCATTAGCCCTGGGACCTGCAGATTAAAAACGGGTCATCATCATCATACGAATCCCCAACACACACGGTTAATCTCCACATGAGTATCTATTGAGATTGTTTTGAACAAGGAAACATTCCTAGCTTCGACATCTTTCTTAACTTCAAACGCTAAAGACTTCGGGGTATTATCATCTTCTCGAGCTCACAAATAACACAATAAGAGCAATCATTTCTCTAAAAACGGTGAATCCATCATCTACAGTATCCCAGCACACAAATCTATCGAGATTGTTTTCCACGGTTGCTTAACACATAGTAACAAGGAAACATTCCTAGCTTCGACATCTTTCTTATATAACTTCAAACGCTAAAGCTTCGGGTTTTATCATCTTCCTTTAACTCACAAATAACACAACACGAGCAATCATTTCTCTAAAACGGTCGGTGACAAAACGACATAGATACACATATGTCTCATACTTAATAATGCTCTCAAAGTGAAGGCAGAGCCATCTACTATAGTGTTTTTCAATATCGAAAACCATATCCAAAGAGTAAGCAACATTTTCAACAAGAAAGATCCAATGCCTAAATCCTCACAAAAGTTTCAAGATTCTCATCTCAAATGTCAGAACATAATGAGAGAAAATGTTCATTACCTTGTATCTAATCGCCTCGTAAGTTCCATAAACAGCACCTGAAACATAAGATTCTTCTATCAACACAACAAGAAGGAATCTATCTAACCAAAAATCGGATTCGAGATTGAATCAATCATTTGATAAACAAAGAGAAAGGGATTTAGGGTTTTTCTATTTCAGAGTGGAAAGAGAAAATTGAAGTGAGAGTGAGAGAGAGAGAGAGAGAGAGTATTACCTACGGCGGAGCCAACGGCGCCGCCGATGGCAACTCCGGCAGTGATTTTAGCCAAACAGCTATCTTTCGCCATTTTTGAAACAGAGTTTAGGTTTCGAGAGACAATTTTCTTTCGCAAATTGCTGTGTGTTTCTGTCGGGAAAGTCTAATTTTGACTTTGAAGTTTTGGTTCGGTTTAGCCTTTCGCGACAAGGACAAAACCAATCTAAACCGATTCCAACCAATTTTGGTGAAAGATGTTTGTTTTTTCGACCATACATCGATTACAAAGCAAATTAGAAAGCAATGGTCTAATTGGTAAGGTTACCAGGTAGGAGGAATAATATCTACAAAGATACGTTCATGAAATAAAGATCTAGTGGTTCAAACTAGACAATCTGCTTTTCCATTTAGCATACGAAGGATAAGATTCAGAGTGAACTCTGGAAACAATGAAATTAATCTTTGAAATTTTTCAACGAGGGTCTGGAAAGCTGACAATTTTCTGGATTTCGGATGATAGAGGTCAACTCAGTACAATCCGTCTCAAAAACCTGACAGTTGATTCCCCATTCGAAAGTGAAAGATGTTATTTGCATATATTTTAAAAAATATATAGAATATAGACACACTAGAACATATAATTGCAAATTTTATTAAGCATAAATTAAATATACTTTTCATGCTTTTTATGGTATGTTCATGTTGATATATGCTATTTCAGTCCCGAAAATTAAAATTTCTGTATTTTTCTTTGTTTTACAAAAATAGATTTTTTTAGGTTTCTAAATTTCTCCAACGTAACATTAAAACACTATTTTAATGTATTTTCACACTATCCACCGAACACTAAAAATCACATTATTTTAGTGTGAAGCTATAGTACCACACCAAATTTGATACGACACTATTCACCACACGAAACACTTTTTAGTGTAATTTTTAGTGTTGTAGTTGGAGGAAAAATGTTTAGTGTTAAAACAACACTATGGTTGGAGAAGTCCTAGGTACTTATCATTAATTGATAATAATAATTTGTAAAATTTTAAAAAACATTAGTTGAGAACATTTGTACAAACGAAATGGTATGAAAATCTAAAATCTTATTTCAATCTTAATTGGAAAGTTTATACAGCATATAGTGAAAAACAAATAGTATGAAAAGTCAAAATCATTAAGAAGAAGAATAAGAAGAAGAAGAAACTAGTTCACTCACTTGAGTGATCAATAATAACATATATCAAGTCCTTCTCTTAGCACAACGCTTACAAAACTTAATCTGTGCCAAAGATCGTCCTGATCCACACTGCCAAAACACAAATTAAATCTCATCCTTCGTATTTTCAAATTTAGATAAGACGCATATTGTTATGGAATAGAGGTAGACAAATTAATCGGAATCGAAAAATCGAACCGAGAAACTGATCAAATCAAAAACCAAACGAAACCGGAAAATTTTAAAAATATATGCACGGTTTGAGAACTGAAATAATCGAAACTAAACTAAATATTGTTACAGAATAGAGGTGGACAAATTAACCAGAACTGAAAAATCGAACTGAGAAACTGAAAAAAATCAAAAACCAAACGAAACAGAAAAATCTTTAAAATATAGGCACGGTTTCAATTCTTGAAAACCGAAATAATCAAAACTAAACCAAACCTAAATATTTCGGATAACAAAAAGGATCAAAGATGTTTGAAAATACCTAAAAATATATAAAAGTAATGAAAAATAACCAAATGTATTAAAAAAAATCCAAAATTATCCGAAAATTTATATCCAAATAGTTATTTTTTCAATCCAAACTGAACTCTAACCAGATCGAAAATATCTCGGTTTTAATGTAGTTTCAAAATTTAAGAACCGAATTAATCGAACCGAAACGAAGCAATCCAAATGAGTTGTATCAATTACGTAATATCAATTATCAATGCATGCATAAAGAAACAACCATCATCAAAAATATATAAAATGCTAAAATCAAACTATGTAGACATTCAATTACCAGAGGCAACTTTGACTTAAAAAAAAAATTCATTATAAGGTTCTTGGCTTGCTTAGCATGAAGAGAAGAATTCTTTTGACTTCTTTTTTTGTTCAAGTAGCTAATAACGTATAGAGTTTTTACCTTTCCACATCTCAGAATGAAGAGACGATTCTCCCTTGAAATAGTTGTGTCTAGATTCTTGCAACCAAAGCAAATGACATATTCATCTGAATATATATGTATATATATATATATATATAACCACAATGAAAAAAAATCAACATATGGATGTTACACCAAGTATCCAAATCTTTAGACTCAAGAGAAAATGTTATACTTAGCTGATATATCGCCGTAGAATCGTTGCAAAGTGCTTAGACTCAAATATTCCCTTGACAACCAGCCTTTGTTGGTCATCAAGTGAACCACTAGTACTCAACTCAGCAAACAAGAAAGCCATTACATGATTTGGTTGTCTATCCATCCTGGAAAAGAAAAGTTAATTGAGTTTCTCGCGATAAAACATCAAAAATCCGACTATTTTTTATTTATGATTTGGAGGTTCAAGACTCTGAGCATGTACATCTCCGGGGGCAGAATCAAACCATGTAAGATATTTGCTTTTGAGTAATCAACTACTTCTAATATGGCTCAAACCCAGGACCGGCCCGTTGTGATTTGGTGCTTAAAGCCCAAAAAAATTTGTTGTCTCCTTTTTAAAAATATAGAAGATAGAGGAAACTTGAACCTTGGTTAATTATAGAACTAACATCCACCTTGACAACTAGACTACAACTAAATTCTCAATAATTGATGCTCCAAACCTTGTACTTATATTTGGCGCCTAAAGCAGAGACTTTATGAGCTTTAGCTCAGAGCCGCCACTGCTCAAACTCGTAACCTCCTCCTCGTTTATTTGAAGGATTTTTACTACTCGGTCAACATTTTTCGTTGATAAATCTCACTAGTTTTGTTCCAAAAGACAAAAAAGCAAGTGTGAAGAAAGCATGCAACTATAGGGAGTTTTGGTTCATACTTACGTTTTGCAAATATCCATAAAGGTAACAAAGACTGTCTTCTTTGTCTCTTCATGAAGAACTTGTGGTAGTCTTGTAGTTGTACGAGGTCTATCTCCAGCAAGCTCATGATTATTTTCACTCGGAATGTTAAAGATCTTACCAAAAAGCTGTACATATATAACTCTAATCAGAAAAATATAATCCAAAGCAAGAATATATATCTTGAAAAAGATGACAATAACTTGAACAAAGAATCATCCAAAAGAGCATCATCAATCAACTATATATGTATGCTTATAAAAGTAATGTAAACTAAGATATATTCACCTCATCACAAAGGTAATCTATATCACTTTTCATAACTTTCTCCTCTTCTCCATCATTAAGATTGTCTGCAAGATATATGTTATGTAAGATTCAAACTATATATTGGTTATCATACTACAACATCTTCACTAAGATACTATTGATTATCATAAAAAACCACCTTTCAACTCTTCAACACCTTCAACACTTTCATCATTCATTGAGCTAGATTCAACCTAAACATCAAACAAAAAACAATATGATGTGAGAAGAATCATCAAAACTCAAATGTTGAATGATTTAGGAGACATCAACGTTAAAAAACTCACTAGCAAACTAAACAAGTTAGGGCAAGACCAATTAAACTAATTCAAAGAAAACCAAAATGTATTGATAATTTGTGACCTAACAAAAATATTTTCTAGGAAAAATATAATCCATTATAGAAAAATACCTCTTGTTGATCCTTAACTTCATTATTTTCATTAGCCATGGTTACTTCTAAGAAAAGAGAATGGAGAAAATCATACTCCCTCCGTATCACTTTAGTTGATGGTTTATGGAAATTTTTTTGTATCAAATTAGTTGATGTTTTGGATTTTCAATGCAAAATTAATTGTGTTTTCTACATTTTAGACTATTTGTATTCTGCAGATTGTTTTATTATTGGTTGAAATATGTTTAAATAGATAATAAATGATGTTTTATTTTAGAGAAACACAAAAATTAAATGTTTTCTTAATTTATGTGTAATATCCTTAAACATCAAGTATTTTGATACAGAAGGAGTATCAAAATGTTATAGAATAAGAGCATGATGGATATGAACACAAAGATGATAAATCAATAACTTACCTTTAGTAACGTAATCGCACGCACGAGGGTTTCAATATACGATTGGTCTTTAACTAGTAAGAATCTAAATTTCTTTTTTCTTGATTGCTTTGTACAACCCTAACTTTTGTTCTTTATAAAAGTATAATTCCTAATATTCTTATCTTTTTTTCACTTAAAAATTCCAAATATTTTTTTGTAAAAATTTATAAAAAAGAAAAAATAAAGAGGTTGAGAAAAAGCAAAATGATAAAAAAAACTTTTAAAATCAAACATGAAATATTAATATTATGTCATCCAAAACCAAGATTAATTAGTTATGATCTTGTTCAAAGTACACACTGTAGGGCCCGCAAATCATAAACTACTTTATTTATATATTTATGCTAAATCCTTAAAACATGTTATCACTTAAAAGTGTTAAGTTAAAATATTAAACACTTCTTAAATATATTTATGCTAAATCCTTAAAACGTGCAACACAAATGTTGAGAAGTTGTAAATGGAACCTTGTCTTATGGTATCACTAATGAGGCATGAATCAAGATGACACTTGAGGGTCAAAAGCTATGTGACTTCCTCAATAATTTCTTTTTATATTGATCAAAATTGAGTTTGTTATGAGCTAGTTTGGGCACCAACCAAGTCACTATTATACTAATAAAAAAGAATGTCAAAGATTAGGCAACTACATCTACGAGCCAAATCCAAAATTATGAACTCATTAAATAAAGTTAAATAATTTCTATTCTATTTTAGAAGTTTTTTTATTTTAACTATAAAAATAACAAATTTGTCTTCTACCAAAAAATATTAGTAATAAATAATTATGTTAATAACAAACTATAGGCAACTATAAAAAAAAATATTAGCAATCCATAACTATGAACTCACTAAACAAAGTTAAATAATTTTCACGAAAAAACTATTTCTATTCCATTTTATAAATTTTTTGTTATAAAAATAACAAATTATTCATTTACCAAAAAATATTATTAATAAATATTTATATTAATAACAAACTATATAGAAAAATTAGAATACTCTTCTTCACAAAATATTTTTAGTTATTATTGGATTTAATTAGTAAAATATTTACATATATATTTTAAAGAAAACTTATAAAACGAAACAAAAAGAGAACTTAAAATTTTTTTATAAAATGAGACAAAAAGGGTATAACTTAATTGATTAACTTCAAAAACATAGCAAAAATTTAAAGTCTATGAAATTTAGAACAATTTAGGTATATACACAACAAAAGTCAAATATTAGTGGGAAAAAAAATCCAAAATTAAAATGTAATTCTTATGAACAAGTAGGAACAAAAACATTTTATTAAAAAATAATATTAATAAGCAAAACCCTTTAATTTCTTTGTGTGTATGTATGTGTTTCTTATCATTGAACTTGTGGCTTCTAAATAAAGAGATTTTTAAATGGTTGGTTACTAAATCTAATTAATGTTAATTAGATTAACTGAAATAAATTATTTAATAATTGTTTTATGACGTGTCAATTTCAACATTTCACAAAAAAAAAATCTCATCTCTGGCCGACAAAAAAAAAAACGAAAACAAAAACACCTAATCATAGCTTCTCTTCGCAGGATGATTGCAATTTCTCAGACAATTTTCTTCCAAATCCTTTCGTAATTTTGTTGTTTTTCTCTTCGTTTAGTTTTTTTTTTCTTCTCTCTTACCTTCCTCAATTAGTTATACCAAACATAATCTCTTCTTCTTCTTCTTCTACAAAGAACAAAAAATTTCAACTAATCATGTTTCTTCAAAGCAAAAATTGAAATTTTGGAAATGAATCTTTGATGGGTTTCGATTTTCATAAGGTATTCTCAATGAATCCTTCATAAACTCTCCCTTGATGCAATAAAGTTTGATTCTTTATCTCTTTTTGTTGTTGCCCATTTCAGATTCTTGTTGTTTGAGAAAAAATGTAATGGCTTCTCTTCAGGGGATGTTGTGATTTAGAGACAAATCTTGTTTGAACATTCGTGTGTTCTTCTTCTCATTGTCTCGAAACTCTTAGTTCGAGAAAGATGTCTTTTGGTCAAGAAAGTGTTGATCCTGTAGAAGTTTGTGGTAATCATCAAAACAACTATCTTTCTCAATTTTGTTGTTAGTTTGTGAAAAAAAAATCTTTTAAAGGTTTTGGCTTTTTGATTTTTATAGGTTCACATGCTTGTTTGTATGATCTTTTGTGTTCAGAGACACCAAGAGGGTCTCTTCAACAAGATTTGCAAACATCTTTCTCTGGTAAATTTTAAACTTTTTGTTAGTTGATGATGATGATGATGGTGATGATTGTTCTCGCAACATTGTATAGATTTGTGGTTTAGTGTTAAGATTAAAGATAATGATCATGTTTTGTTTAGATCCTAGAGATCGGTTAGAGAAGTTGCTTAAGCAACCTGGGAATACACATTGTGCTGATTGTGGATCTCCAGAACCGAAATGGGTGTAAGTTTGATCGATGTTTTTGTTCGTTTTCCGTTGATGGATTTGATTACATTTCCGTTTTTCGATGTTGTTTTTAGATCGTTAAGTCTCGGTGTATTTATCTGTATAAAGTGTTCTGGTGTTCACAGAAGTCTTGGTGTTCATATATCAAAGGTATCATTCTCTCTGCTTTTTAAAGTTTAGAGCTTTTTACTCGGTTTTTGATTGAGTGTTCGTTACTCGCAGGTTTTATCGGTTAAGCTAGATGAGTGGACAGATGAGCAAGTTGACCTGCTTGGAGGATACGGTGGAAACATTGTAGTGAACCAGAGATACGAAGCTTGCAACATTGACCCATTAAAGAAACCCAAACCAGAGTCAAGTAACGAAGAACGCAATGAATTCATCAGGTGACGACATTAACAATCCGTTACAATGTCATGTCATGTATGTTATCATCGTCTCATGGTTTATCGTATTTTGAATCTTTCAGGAAAAAGTACGAGCTGCGTCAGTTTATGGATCCAAAGGATGGTGCTTTGTTACCTTATCAGCAACCGAGCAGAGTAAATGCTTCAGCGTCGTCTTTATGTTCAGCAAGTCACCGTTCTGCGAAAAACCGTATTGGTCATGCGTTTAGGAATAGTTGGGGAAGACGAGAAGATCACAAAGGATCAAAGAAGAGCAATTCCTTGGTAATACATACACACATGTTCGGGTTATAAACGTTCGTAATGTTAATCTTTCGGGTGTTTTATAGGCAGGTATGGTCGAGTTTGTCGGATTGATTAAGGTTAATGTAGTAAAAGGAACAAACCTCGCAGTTCGGGATGTGATGACAAGCGATCCTTATGTTATCCTTTCTCTCGGCCAACAAGTTAGCTCTCTCTCTCTCTCTCTCTCTCTCTCTCTCTCTACACTTCTATGATCTTAAACTAAAACATCGGTTGAAACTAAATCGACATTTTCATACTCTATGTTTGATGAAGTCTGTCAAAACGCGGGTGATAAAGAACAACTTGAATCCAGTATGGAATGAGACATTGATGCTTTCGATACCCGAGCAAATGCCTCCTCTCAAAGTGGTTAGTACAATGAGATCTTAAAACCGCTAAACAATCTCGGTTTAAACACGCTTATACATGTAAAATTTTTCAGCTTGTTTACGATAAGGATAAGTTCACG
The DNA here is from genome assembly GCA_900406275.1 of Anastatica hierochuntica. Taxonomy (NCBI): domain Eukaryota; kingdom Viridiplantae; phylum Streptophyta; class Magnoliopsida; order Brassicales; family Brassicaceae; genus Anastatica; species Anastatica hierochuntica. The sequence continues at coordinate 67,499 of OVAN01000183.1, read as the reverse complement.
ACGGATGATTTCATGGGGGAGGCAGAGATAGACATTCAACCATTGGTGAATGCAGCTAAAGCTTACGAAACATCATCTTCGTCTTCGTCGTCTTCATCGAGCATAAAGGAACAACCAATGCGGTTAGGAAGTTTGGTTGCGAGTAAAGAGAACACATTGGTGAGTGATGGTATAATCTCATATGAAGAAGGGAAAGTGAAACAAGACATTTCACTTAGGCTACAAAATGTTGAAAGAGGTGTTCTTGAGATTCAAATTGAATGTCTTCCTCTTACTCAATGATGTAATGATGATACTTTCCTTTAAAATTTTATCTCTTTTTTTTTGTTTTTAATTCATTATTACTTCTTAGTTTAACTTCTGTTAACAAAAAAAAAAAAATCATTCAAAATGAGTTTCTTTTTTTTTTGTATAAATTGTTTCATTTTTTATGTATAATCTTGTTTGAAACATTAGATTTATCAAACTATATTTTATATAANCCCCCCCCCCCCTAAAAAAATTTCTTTTTGGTCAAAAAAATTTATATAATCATTTGAATCCACGATAGACGGTTCTGCACTTCTGAGAATGGACATTCGAGTATCGAGTTGGCTTTATTCGGATATCAAGTATTCAGTTTCGGGATTTGAGCCTACTCTAGTGATTATTTTCGGTTCAGATCCAAGTAGATATCCGTTTCCGTAGAAATACTCGAAAAATTTTCGAATCCTATTCAAATTCATATATTACGGGTATTCGGGTATCAAATTTACTCAAATATTCATTTTAGAGAAAAATGAATTTCCATTATACTTAAAATATTTTAAAAAACCAGAAAATATAGAAAAATATATTAAAATACTTGAAAATATTTCAAAATAGTAAAAAACTATTCAAATTATCCAATAATATTTTAAAATATTAAAAAATAATTTAATCATATAGTATATATTATGATTTTGGATATTTGGATATCACACACTCATCCGAATATCAAATATTTTTGAGTAATGATTATTTTCGAACACTCATTTGAATATTAGTTTCGAATATACCAACTACCCGAACTACTCTTTGCATCCATTAGGGTATTTTATTCGGGTATTTTATTCGGTTCGGATTTGATTGGGTTCCGGTACGGATATTCGAGTCAGGGAAAATGGTCTTCCCTAGATGGTTATGCATGTATCGACAAGATCTATTCTCAGGCGGATCTCAGATTCTGTTACACTCTCGCCGATAATATTCCGGCGACATGAGTTCTTCTCCGGTAACAGAAACACTATACATACATCAGATCTCACGAGATTGTGTTCGACGTTGCTTTGAATCTCCATTGATGATTACAGGTAACAACAACGAGTATGTTCACCAATTTCACCAAACTCTGTAAAGGACTTGCTCTTGTGCTCGTCGTCGGTCACATCGTAGCTCACTTCCTTCCCGCCACTATCCCTTACCTTGCTCTAATTCCGGCGAGGTACTTCGCGATCGATTAATGTCTACGCTTAACTAATTTGCTAGTTGTTCGGAATATCGTGGCCTACTGTTAAGGACGGGTTCGTGTGGCTAACACCATGCGAGTTCGATCCTCATCCAGTGGAACTACCTCACGTTGTTTTTGGACACCTCTGGGAAATTCACATGCGCCCCGGGATTCACATGCGCCCCGGGACCGACGGTGCAGACGTGTCCAAGTACTGTGTGTACTGTGTGTCCCCTGCAGGACCTGACCGAGGATCCCGACCGGCTAGTCTAGATCACCTCCGTGGAGCCAGGACACTCGAGTTATCAAAAAAAAGAATTTGCTAGGTTTTGATTCTTCAGAATTCAACTGTGATTCCTCTTGAATGTTTACATTTGTTAAACTTTCTTCATCATAGGACTATTCCTTTTGCTTGGATTCTGATAACAAGTGGATACTTTGAACTTTCAGTATTTGGGGTAATGTGTGGTTTTGTTGATAAGTTGATTCAACTTTTTGATTCTTACTCGATGATCACCGAGTGAATTTTTCGCAATGTATCAGGTTATCTTCAGCTTTGTTTCGCTTCTCTTCATGGGGAAGCTTTTGGAGCCTGTATGGGGTTCTAAGGAGTTTCTTAAGTTCGTCTTTGTAGTGAACTTTCTTACTTATCTTTGTGTTTTTGTTACTGCTATTGCTTTATACTACATAACCCGGCTCGAAATCTACCTGTAAGCACTCTTTACCGCAACTTCATATACTAAGTTTCCTGCTTGGTTTAGTTTCAATCTTTACCGATGTAAATGACGATTCTTCTCCGTGCTAGATACATGCCGTTTGCAGGTTTTCATGGTGTTTTGGCTGGTCTTCTTGTCGGGATCAAGCAGATAATACCTGATCAGGAGGTATTGTTCTTGAAGATGAAAGTAAAGGTAATCATTTGCGTTTTATTATGGAATGTTTTGACACTTCGGCTAGTCGTGGAAGAAGTTCTCACTGTCGTAGTCTTTGCTTTTGGTTTGCGTGTTGTAGTGGTTGCCCTCTGTTATGCTAGTTTTGTCGATAGTCTCGAGCTTCTTCACGCTAAATTCAGCAGCATATCTTCCCACTTTGATATTTGGTACATATATGGGATGGTTATACCTCAGATACTTACAAAGGAGAGCGGAAACAAATCTCAGAGGCGATCCGAGTGATGAGTTTGCCTTCTCTACTTTCTTTCCTGAGCTTCTCAGGTGAAAGCAAACTTCTCTCTCAATCTGTATTTTCGAGTTTGCCCACAAAGTGTAATACTTTCCTTACACCGCATTTTGGTTATTCCCGATAACTTGCAGACCGATAATAGACCCTATAGCCTCAATATTTCATCGGGCGCTTTGTGGACAATCAAATGCCACTAGAGAAACCTATGGTTATACAACAAGCAGTGCTCCATTACCAGGTTCTGACTCTGCTGAAGCTTCCAGGAGGAGGTAAAATTCTTCTCTTTATCCCTTTCCTTTCTCTACTTCAATGGTAGTTTGAATGCAAAAACCTGTTTCTCGCTAGACATTATCGAAACACAATCTAGGATTTGGTTGATGCAAAACCGAGGTAACGAATGGTTATCGAACCAAATCCTTAGAAACCAATCTCTGGGTCTCAAAATTTGGTGTTGCAGAGAAAGAGGAGCAAGGGCTTTAGAGGAGAGACTTGGAACTGAAAGGTTGGTTCTTTCAAGTAACAAAGATGAGTTGCAACAAAGTGATGTTTCTGCTGCTTTGGATAGTGTTTAAGTGGAGTCTTTTTTTTTTAATCATTCTTACTACTTGTTTCATTAGGTGGATTTTTTTTTTGTTTATGAAATTGGTTAAATAGTAAATACTATTATTCCTGAGAAAAAAATACATTCATGTAAATAAACAAAATGTTATTGATATTACATGAAATAACATTACAAAAAACAATTTTAAATCAAGTAATTAAGAGCAAAACCAGTTTGTTTTTTTAATAACAAAAATCTTTTAATAATTCTTCTAAAAAAAATATTTAATAGCTTGATCAAATTGAGTGTAAATATACTAATATTAAATTATCAATCATTATATTCTACATTTTCTTTATTTATGCAAAAATATAAAGTGGTAATATAACTCTAATAATAAGAGTTATGATTGGGAAAAAAATACTTAAAAAAAGAAATTATGTATTATATTTTTAGGACTATTATTGCTAGTAGATTTAAGAAACAAGAGCGAGGCTCGTGGTCTGTCGGCTGAGTGCTCAACTCATCTTCCCAGGTCGAGGGTTCGAACTCCGGCACTCGCGATATGCGAGTTAACCTCGTATGCGGCCTTTATAGGCTACCAGATCGGCCCGTTGTGATATGGACTCCTCGCTTGTGAGAAATAAATTCCCGATAATAGGGTAGGGCTACCGGGCCGGCCCGTTGTGGCCCGATTTGTCAACAAAAAAAACAAAATAAGGAAAAAAAAGACTTTTGATATAAAAAAAAATGACGTAAGCATTGACAATGTAACCACGTCGCTTCGTTGAGAGTCCTCCCTCCAGATGTCTGGTTTGGTAGACGCTTTAGGAATCAAACACGGACCTCCATTAACAATGGCTTCTCTCTCTCTCTCTCTCTCTCTTCATTTCAATCTTTCTCTCTCTCTCTATCGATTCTTCATCATCATCATCATCATCATCATCACACATTCCTCAAATTTCCCTCCTCTTCCTCAAAAAAACACCTCCTTTCTCTCTCTATGTCTTTGTCTTCATCATCGTCTTCCTTAGCTATCCTTCATTTTCCTCCATTGAAATCACATTAACTCTGAAGAAAATCAAAACTCATTTTCCATTAGCTATGGAGGAACGAAAGAGAAATCGAAACGCGAAAGAAAACACAAAAAGTTTAAACCTTTAAGAAGAAACGAAACAGAGAGAGAAAGAAAATGTCTGTAGCACACGCAGACGACGCCGACGATTACAGTCGACCAAACGGAGAAACTCATCACGCCGAAAAAGCATTACCCAGTGGAGATTTCTACACAGGTCAATGGAGAGACAATCTTCCTCATGGACATGGCAAATACCTTTGGACTGATGGTTGTATGTATGTTGGTGAATGGCATAGAGGCAAAACCATGGGCAAAGGTCGATTTAGTTGGCCTAGTGGTTCTACTTATGAAGGCGATTTCAAAAATGGTTACATGGATGGCAAAGGTTGAACCTTTCTTCATCATCATTTTCACAAACCCAAATCTAAAAATCTCATCTTTGTTTTGTTTCAGGTACTTACATTGATTCAACGGGAGATTTGTATAGAGGATCATGGGTGATGAATCTAAGACATGGGCAAGGAACTAAAAGCTATGTGAATGGAGATTGCTATGATGGTGAATGGAGAAGAGGTTTACAAGATGGACATGGGAGGTATCAATGGAAGAATGAGAATCATTACATTGGACAATGGAAGAATGGTGTGATGAATGGTAATGGAACAATGATATGGAACAATGGGAATCGTTATGATGGTTCTTGGGAAGATGGAGCTCCTAAAGGCAATGGAACATTCCGTTGGTCGGATGGGAGTTTCTACGTCGGAGTTTGGAGTAAAGATCCGAAAGAACAGAACGGGACTTATTACCCTTCAACGTCTTCAGGACATTTCGATTGGCAACCGCAGCAAGTGTTCTATGTTGATTTGAGTGATTGTGTGGTTTGTACTTGTCAGAGAATCCCTGTTTTGCCTTCTCAGAAGATGCCGGTTTGGTATGGCTCTTCGGAGCAGAGTAGTAGCGGGAATAGGACTAAGAACGAAAGGCCGAGGAGGAAATCGGTTGATGGGAGAGTTAGTAATGGTGAAATGGAATTGAGGAGCAACAATGGTTCTGGTTATCATCAGTATGATGATAATGATACAGAGGGTAGTAGTAGATCATCATCATTAGGTCCTTTGAGAATACAACCTGCTAAGAAACAAGGACAAACTATCTCTAAAGGACATAAGAATTACGAGCTTATGCTTAACTTGCAGCTCGGAATTAGGTATCTTTCGATTCGATATTTGATTTGATTTGTTTGTTTGTTTGTCTTGATGTTGATGAATGTTGTTCTTTGGTAAGACATTCTGTTGGAAGACCAGCACCAGCTACATCTCTTGATTTAAAAGCTTCGGCTTTTGATCCAAAAGAAAAACTTTGGACTAAGTTTCCATCTGAAGGATCTAAGTACACTCCTCCACATCAATCTTGTGAGTTTAAATGGAAAGATTATTGTCCTGTGGTTTTCAGGTAATCTAATTTGCCTTCTTTCGATCTCTTTACGTTGTGTATTAGTATTAGTATTATCGAAAAACCGATGTGTTTTGCATAGGACTCTGCGGAAACTGTTTAATGTGGATGCAGCGGATTATATGTTATCGATTTGTGGAAATGATGCACTTAGAGAGCTATCATCTCCAGGGAAAAGTGGAAGCTTTTTCTACTTAACCAACGATGATCGCTACATGATCAAGACAATGAAGAAGGCAGAAACCAAAGTAAGAGAACCGCAAAAAAAATCGTTTTCTATCAAGATCTCTACTCATCTGTTTGTCCATTGATTGAGTCAGGTTCTTATAAGGATGCTTCCAGCCTACTACAACCATGTCAGGGCATGTGAAAACACTTTAGTTACCAAGTTTTTCGGTCTTCACTGCGTTAAATTGACTGGCACAGCACAGAAAAAGGTTCATTTACCATCTTTATATCGAACTGCTATTAGCATTTTCCGATTTGGATGTTGAAGTGATGAAGAGTACTCTGCATCATCTGCAGGTTAGGTTTGTGATAATGGGGAATCTATTCTGTACTAGTTACTCCATCCACAAACGGTTTGACCTCAAAGGATCCTCTCATGGCCGTCTTACCACTAAACCAGAATCAGAAATCGATCCAAACACAACGCTTAAAGATCTCGATCTTAATTTCGTATTCCGATTGCAAAAAAGCTGGTTCCAAGAATTCTGCAGGTGATTGATTCATTCATTCATCCATCCATCAGCTTCTTAACCAAACATTCTCAACCGTTTTTTCGTAACAGGCAAGTGGACAGAGACTGTGAGTTTCTTGAACAAGAAAGAATCATGGACTATAGTCTCTTAGTCGGTCTTCACTTTCGTGACGCTTCTTTCAAAGATTCTGCCACTCCTTCTTCCGGTGCTAGAACCCCTACCGGTAAAAATCTCTTACCTCAAATCGTGTAAAGTTTCGATCTTTTTGACAAAAATGCATCATCTTCGAGCAGGAGGAAATCCTGAAAGTGGAAACAATCGTCTCTCCCGAGCAGAAATGGATCGGTTTCTACTCGATGCCAGCAAGTAAAAGAACCATAACAAAACTAAACTCAATGCTTTATATACTTTGCAAGATCAATGTAAATGAAGATGCTTTTTTCGACAGGTTTGCGTCGATGAAACTGGGGATAAACATGCCAGCAAGAGTAGAAAGAACGGTGCGAAGAATCGACAATGAGAATCAACTAGTTGGAGAACCAACTGGTGAATACTATGATGTGATTATCTACTTTGGTGTTATTGACATTCTTCAAGATTATGACATAAGTAAGAAGCTTGAACATGCTTACAAATCAATGCAATATGATCCTACTTCAATCTCAGCCGTTGATCCTAAGCAATACTCAAGACGTTTTAAAGATTTTATCTTCAGGATCTTTGTTGAAGACACTTGAAGAGAGACAAGAAACCAAAACCAATTCATTTAACAAGAGTCAACAAAAGTTGAGTTTTTTTAATTTTTAGAATTTTTTATAGAAATATTTGTAAATTTATTAATTAATAAGTAGATGAAAACAAAAATTTGATTTTTTTGTAACTAAAGTTTAATACTCTTTGCCTCTCTTTTTTTTGTTACTTGAAAGAGAGAATATATGTGTACAGATGTTTGAGTTTTGTATTTCTTATTAATTTATTTTTTTAAAGTTAACATTTTATTTTGTTGTGCACAATTTAAAATGGTAACATTTTTATTTTTACTGTTTTTGAATTATTTAACCAAATATAGAACAGAACATGTTTTTATTTTATTTTTGGAGTGTTTGAAGTCATTTTTGTCATTTTTCTTTTTAGATTTAGGTCGGGCCGATCCGGTAGCCTATAACCCTTCATACGGGGTCTGCGCGGACATATGCGCGACCGGAGTTCGAACCCTTGACCTCCGGATTTAGTGAGCGGAGCGTCTGCCACTAGGCTAAAAGCCTCGCTCAAAGAGAAGATATACTTAAACATATGAAATAACCGTCAAATCTATTCTATCTTAGCATGACACTTCCATAGACAATTCCCGAAAATGATGTCTTTTCGTTTATTTACAAGTCGTTTCTCTCAAAATTAGAGACAAACAATTAAAACATGAGCTCGGATCTTCTAAACTGTTTAGCTTTTTTTTAACCTTTTAAGTAAAATCTACATAACTATATATTATTATATCAATACATGTCATAAACATAAAAAAGTTACCAATGTCTTTACAAACAAGATTAAGAGATTAATGTTTGATCGAAATTATTTTATCTGAAACTGGTTAAGATAATATCGATCTTTTCGAACAAAATACACACAACAAGAAAAAAAAAAACATAAAACAAAAACAAAGAAAGACAAAAAAAGAAGAAGAAGATGCATCTCATTATATCAATCTTATGTAAATATATAATATAAACTAAAGTCCTATGATCTTCCACGCAAGAACTTCCATGGTCCAGTTCCTGTTGCTATCCTGCATTAATTTTAAAAATTTAACACACACACGAGTCAAAATACTAAACCATAATGGGCTTAAAACACATTTTCTCAAGGCCCATTAATACAAACAAAGGCCCATTAAGGCCCATTTAGATTTACCTTGCGATTCCAGTAATAGCTCGAAGGCCCATATAGATTGTTAAAGCTATCCAAATTCCTATAAAGCCATTGAACTTTGCCATGTATATTATTGCTGCAATGCTTATTGCCGCAACTCCAACCTAATTGAGAAAAAAAAAATAATCAAAATATTTAAGAAAAATATGAGGAAAATAAAGAATTGATCATTTTAAAACATATAATAAAAGTAAATATATATATATATATATAGTGTGTGTGTTTGTATGTTATTACCATGGAGTAAGCAGTGTAAGCAAAATCAGATGCTCCAAAATTGACTCCATCCAATACAAAAGCTAATGAGTTTATTGGTTGTGTTGCTGCTACAAACTGAAATGATGTTTCCCACATAAATAAATATAGTTAGTCATTATTATTATTACTAAAGGGTTAATCAATTTTATTGACTTTTTTGTTTAAAAATTAATGCTTTTTATCAACTAGAATATGTTATCATTGTTTGTTGTCAGTAGCTCTTGAAGTTCGGGTTCGGATTGGGTTTGAGTTGAGCTCCCAAATTCTAACCTTACAATATCTATTCGAGTAATTAAATTTTCGGTTTGGGTTCGGTTCAAATTCAGATAAATTCAGATCGAGTATTCAAGTTTGGGTATTTTTGGTTTTCAGATTTTTGAGTATTTCAAATTTTTGGATATTTTCGAGTATCTCGGATTTTTCGTGTATTTGTGGTTTCAAATCAATTCGAGTATTTATTTTGGATACTTATTCGAATATTTGGATATCTTTGAATACTTAATCGAATTTCGAGTTCCAGTTTCTCCCATTTTTCGATTTCTTTAGATTTTTCGGATATTCGTTGAGGTTCAGATTAGATACTATCCCAAACCTGAACTACTCGAATCTAAGTCCCGGTAGAATTCGGTTCGGGTTCAGATATCGGGTAATATATTAGTCGTCTATATTTTTATATTGTATTTTTTTATTATTACTATTGGTTTATTAATCTTATTAGTACCGGTATTGCAACGGCTATGAGGTGAATAACAGCAAGGTCCTTAGAGAATATCCCTGAACCAAAGTAGAGACCTAAACCAACAAAAACAGACAGTCCAAGTCCTAACACAAAACCCATCTGCATGTTAAAAATTTATATTGTTTTAGTTACAAAATATTTTTAAAGAAATGGTATATTATATATAGTCCTATAAACTATAAATAAGATGGAGACATAACCTGTAGAACACGAGATGTAGCAGCAGTCACTTTGTTATAGTCCTTCTCCGCAAATGAGCAAGCCAAAATTGCCTGCAAAATATTATATATGTTGTTTCTCCAGGTAACTTAAATCTTTGTTGCACTAGTAAATAGCAAGGTTCTAGAATTCGCTAGGCGCTAGTCGAGCGGCGAAGCTGGGTCTAGCGCCTATCTAGAAAATCGGAGATTAAACGGTGATTAATTGCGGACTAGTTTTTGGATTATTTTGATATTTTTAATTTAATTTTATAAATAATAAGCTTATAATTTTGATTTATAGATTTTTTTGACTTGATTTTAGTCTAAAAATAACAAATTTATTTAATTTTAGTGATTATAATATATTTTATTTGATTTTATGATCATTTTTACTTAAAAATCCAATTCCATAAGTTAATTAGAGTAATGTTGAAAATCGGACCGCGGAGGAATCTAATTAGATGACCACCGTCTAGTGTATACGCGAGGAGTAAGCGGTCTAGACGGGAATTTTTAGAACAGAAGTAAATAGTTACATTCATTTGGTTCGGGAGATAAAAAAAAACTCTAAACGGGTGTTTACCTCAACATCGATATGATACTAAATAAGAATTTGATTACCTGACCAGCAACAGCAAGACCATCGGCTAGGAGAGAAGTAGTTAACCAGACTTGTAGACAAATCTGAAAAGCAGCCATTGGTGTTGTTCCGAGCCGAGCAGCCATTGCTGCTGCTAAGGTTTGACAAAATGTTACAGCCATGGTCCTCGCCAGCAATAATGTCCCTTTCATTTTAATGTGACACAATATTATTACTACTTGTTAGACATCATCCACATTTTTGTATGCTTATTAATATTATTCATTATGTGAATAATTATTTTTTCTTCACTATAAGAATCATGTTCTCAATCACAATGGTTTAGGAAAAGTTGTCTATTTAAAATTTTGTTTTAGTAATGGACTTTACTTTGATCATTGTAAGAAATATAACTTTTAATGAAATTTTTGTGTTCATACCATTTTTAAGGAACTTTCCAAACTGCAAATCTCCGAAGTTTGGTGGCATCAAATTAACTTTCTTTGCGAGTTGAATGAACAATATCAAAGTCATGAAGTACCTACACACAAACAAATTAAACCATTAGTTTTAGTTTTTGTAGTTTTGCTTTGTTTTTGTAACTAGAAATATTGAAATCTAGACTAATTCCCACAAAGACAAAAAAGTCTAGTGAATCTCGTTTTGAGCCTGTGGACCTTTAATCATCCCAAGACGACGTAGACCAAGTAAGATAATCGTTTTTGGCAAACTAACTATTCCCAACGCAGTTCAAACCCATGACCTCTTCATTAATTCGAGAGATTTTTACCACTGAATCAACACTTTTTGAAATCTAGACTAATTCCCACAAAGACAAACAAAAGTTTCGTGAGTTTCATTTTTTCAAGAGTCCGTGAGCCCTTAATCATCCCAAGGCGAGGTAGACCAAATAAGAAACTAGCTTTTGACGAGCTAACCCTTCCCAACAACAACTTGAACCCATAACATCCTCGTCAATTCGAAAGGTTTTTACTACTGAACCAACACTTCGTTGGTGTTTCAGTCTCACATTTTACATGTGCGAAAAAGAGTTTTGAGAGTTTTCTTACTGAGAAATGACATGGGCAATGGCAGCACCACTAACACCAAGACGAAGCACAAAGATGAAAATAGGGTCAAGAATGATATTGATAACATCAGCCACAACTGTTTCACACATCAAGATCAACATTAGATTATCTAAACTCATGATTTAGTAATATATTAACAACAAGAAAGTTATAACTAAAAGATGATCAAAACAATATAACTTACGAGTAGCATAGAGAGGAGTTTTAGTATCCTTAAAGCCACGAAAAATGCCTTGCATTGAAAGTGATAAAAGCAATGCAGGAGCACCCAATGATCTTATAGTTAAGTACTTATGTGCTTCTGATAATACTGTTGAATTCTGATAATTAAAAGTTAACTCAAAATTAGTCAAATTTTTTTGTCATATCCAAAAAAATTATTTGTATGTTAATATCTTTTTATATAGATAAAAAAAAAACTTACTGGTTTTACTCCCATAATGCCTAGAAGCACTTTTGAACTAAAAATCAAAACAATAGCTTGTACAAGTCCTAGGATTAATCCTATGATCATAGCCGTTGATGCCGATTTTATATTCTTTTTTCCTTTTTTATTCACTTTGTTTCCACTATTTGATTTTGTATCCGAAGCTAGTTTCACCAAAAAAAGAAAAGAAAATTAGTGAGTTACTCCATTATTACATTTTAAAAAAATAGATTTAAGAAATAATATGACACTTAACTGCTTTTAATTAAAAGTGTAAAACATAGAAGTCAATCACAAAACAAAAATATAATTTTTAACAGATTTTGATACCAATAAATGTGTTTTCATTTTAAAAAAACATTAAACATGAAAATGAAATCAAAAAGTATTTTTTATCAAGAAAAAAAAGCAAAAGTTTATCAAAAAACTAAAAAAATTAAAGAAAACCAAAACATTTTGAAACTTAACGATATACACTAAAACAAATCGTATGTGTTGTATCATTTATAATATATAACCGCCAAAAACCTAAACCCTTACATGGCGTTTGTTGCGGTTGGCTAATGTTGTTACTTGTGGGTGAAACAATGCCTTTTTCCAAAGAATCTTGAACAACTAAAGGATCTGCATGAACAAGATTTGATTTGTTTGCTTCTTCTTCTTTCATTTTCTCCATTGTATCTTCCTCCGCGACAAAAGAAGTTGTAACGCTCACAATAGGGAATATAGTGATTCTTGAAGCTTGATTGAATATCGCAATAGATACTCCAACCGCAGCTAGCTGAACCGCTCCTAAACGCCCGATAAAAGCGGTATCAATCAATGAAGCTATTGGATCAGACGCAAACGCTAACGCCGCAGGAAACGCCATGCTTAGTATCTCTCTCCCAATTGCATCCATACTAAATACATGTCTACATAACATGTAATATAAAAATAAAACGTTACATTACATATAATGCATCACTTATTTTTATAATACTAACCATTTCATATGAAATATACTTACGTTAAATCTTTGAAGATAACAAGAAATGGGATTGGTCTAATAACATTGCTTGGAATCTGAGTAAGATCATTAGTTTCTGTCATCGATCTTCTTGTTCTTGTTCTTCTCCTTCGAAAAGCAATGTCTCTGTGATTAAATTTTTTTCGTGTTTGAAAATATTTTATAAGTGTTTTTCAAAGAATCGATAATACACAAAAGGAACGTTTATATTTAGCGACATGTACAAATGCATATGTATATTTATAGACACGTAATGAACATGCATATCTTTTGTATTTAATTTGAAAAAATTGTTTGATTTCTTTCTATATTTATATTTTTTATAGAAAATGTTTCCTTTTCCTAACCTTTTTATTCATGCTTTTTATTTCCGTCCAAATTAAAGACACCAATAATTATGGATTTTTTTTCCTTTCTTTTGTTATTGAAAGGAAATAGGTATAAATAACCATTATATTGACTAACTCAAGTATAACTTTTTGGGTTTCTTAATTAAAATTTTCTCAAAAAAAGAAAAATATTGTATTCATGAAAGTATAACAAAATATGATACTGATCAAGCTAGCTAATTGTAAAAGTGTGTATATATATATATATACATCCTTTTTTTAAAAAAAAAATTGTTCAACAAAGATATATCTTTTTCATTGAAAGTTTTTCATATATACTTGTATTTTATCATAGTGGGAAAGAGTTTTAAATTTTTTCTTTAGATCCTCATTTATTTTGTTTATATCTTCCACTTAAAAAAAAGTGAATCATGAAACTCACTAGTTGCAAAAGATGTTACTTTATCATGAATACAATTTGATTTCTTAAAAGCTTCTTTTAATTTATATTCGACAGTTAGAAAACTTCTTAAGTATATTTATATATTTGTTAAAATAAAATTTTAAAAAATTAGTTAAAAGAAAAGGAAGTAGTTGGAAAAAAAAACAAAAAAAATAAAAAAGATGGCAACACAGACCAACACAGGTGATTATGTGAAGTAGTGCGTGTCGTGTATGTAATTGTTCCGTAAGATAAGGCTCTCTTTCTCAAAGTATCCACGTCTATTTCATTACCAACATTACCACTTCCTCGTTTCATTTATATATATATTTTTTTAAAACTGACATATATATATATATATATATATTACAATATAGTTATTAATTCTCATTAGATTATCATATCACAATATAGTTATTAGATAGTGACAAAAAAATATAGTTATTAGTTCTGAATAGAGTTATTATAGTTAATTAATGCATAGAGTAGCTATAAATTTCATTAGATTGCTATATGTGTCAATATTAAATAGGACTTATATCTATTAATTGAATTAGTCAAGGTTTATATTATATTGAGTTTAATTGTATGAGCAAAATTAGAAAATGAAACATTATTTTTACATGGAAATTCAAAACATTCATTTTTTTTTTAAATCAAAACAACAACATCTCAAAACATTTTAACAAAAAAAAAAACATTTCAAAACATATGTATTATAACAAGGTGGGTCGGATTTTATCAGCAAATTTGTAATCCTGCAAGTTAATTTATACATTATTAGCACATATTTTATAGTCTTTTCACCGTAAGATCATATTACGGGTTAAATTTAAATTTCAGTTGGTAGATTGATTCGTAGTTTCGGTATATAGAGAGTAAAATTGCAAAAAGTGCAACAACGGAAAGTTTTTTTCGCAGAAAACTTATATATATATATACACACACATTCATTAGAGAACATATATGTTGATGAAGCAATCAAAGAACTTAATTATGAGATATGGAGGAAAATATCTTTACCTGTTTTTTTTGTCAATGGTTATATAAGTAATTGCATGAACTTGAAATGAGTATAGTGAGTAAGTGTTTGGGAGAGTTTAAAGAAGACAACTAATAGGCGTGTGCCCGTAGTGATACTTGGCTCTAATTTAATAAGTGTGTGCCAACACTTGGCTCCAATTTATACACAAATTCCATTCATATTCTCTCGCTCATTTTTGTCCATATATGTTCTCAAAACTTTGCTTTATGTATAAAGTAACGCACATACTACTTTTATTTACTTTACACATGCATAATATAGTTTTTAAAAGTTGGAGAATTCATCTGTGGACATTATGAGACTTATAAAATACATGCTTGCTACCTATGTTGCACTGAGACCGAAAACGAAGACTAGAAACGGAGACGAAAAAAAAATAGGGACGAAAATCGACTAACTTAAAATTTTTAGAAAAAAATACAGATACGAAAATTCATGTGAACAAATAGGGTTAAAGAAATACATTATATTAAAGATAAATGGGTTTTTAAAGTATTAATTAATATATCATGCGATATAACTAATAGAAACCTTCTAATATATTTGATTTAAAAAAACAAATGCAAAACAAATAAATAATAGACGAAAGATATTTAAAATCCACGTAAATAATGCAAATGACAATGAAAAGCTTTCAAAGTGTTTCCATAAAATATCAAAAACATGTGTACAAGGACAATTATCTATCGAATTGAAGTACCCGTGCTACATGTTACTTATTACAACATTATAGCATGAATGCAAATTTTAACCGTTCGAATCCCGGGCATATGTGATTTCACATGCGGCTACTAGTGTCCCGGAAACAACGGTAAAAGAGATGTCCATGTGTTCCAAAAAAACCCGGGACCTTCGGATCCCTACTGACTAGTTTGGATCCACCTTGATGGGGTCATGACACCCGAATTATATATAAAAGAAATCTTAACATAGCACAATATTCTCATTTTCTTACAATGAATTAGTAAATCACTTAATCAATTGATTAGTATATTGATTATCTATATATCTAAAAACTCTGACCAGAATCTCCATGTTAAGAGAATATTGGAGTACGAGTATTTTTTGATATGCATATGTAACCAAAAAATCATTCAGTGAAACAGAAACATACAAGAGACGTGACGTAGTCGATGAAGTCACAATCAACGTAACAGTCACAAATCACAATCAATAGAAACAGTTTTTATTATACAACCAAAGTGGGCTACGTAGGATTCCCAATTAACATGCAACAATGATTAGTTTAACATTTTTATTTGTCTTTTTCTTTCACATTTTTTTACATACTTAATACACTTATTTTACTATATATTTATACTATAAAGTTTATGCGATATCATGCCTTACCTAATATTTTTTTGCCATCACGATTCCCATTGAACTACATTTGATACCTCACGTTTCTTATCATCTACTTTTATAAGCTATCCTATGTTTTTTTCCGATAAAGAAAAAGGGTTAAATTGATGTCTATTAAAGAACTAAATCTAATTTTTAGATCGGAGATCAGTTCATCCAAAAAAGAACCCGTCTTTACCATTGGACCACGATGTTTAAATAATAATAAAATTATCTTAATGAGTGTTGATTGAATGATTCATATCTCAAAATGTAGATGATATGATCAAAATGATTCGTGGATGAAAATTGTTAGATTTTTTTTTCCGATTAACTTGAGAATTTAAGTATATAGTGCGCACTCTAAATTCAAAAGATACAACTATATGACAACACACGATTTAATACTTTAGTTTAAAGAGTACATTGGAGAAAAGTACAAATGTACCATGTCTTAAAATATTTCATAGGAAAAACACTTGACGTCTCTCGAAAATTATTTAATCACATAAGACATTATAACACTTCATGAATGACACCATTATGTCTACAAGTAGTCTCGCTCAAAGGCACGAGCAACAATTTTTATATTGTATGTTTGCTTTATTAGTATAGTGTTTTTATAGATTAAATATTAAATTAAGTATATAACCATTTTGCAATTGTCACATCCTTCAAATAAATAAATAAAAATTAACCACTCGAAGTATAGCCTATGAAGTGGGATGACATTTGTGCACTTATCCCCCAAGTAGGTCTATAATTTGTAGATGCATTTTGATTAGTTGAAAATGTTAGATGACTAGAGATATTTGTTAGATTAATTACAGAAAGCTTAGTGATTAACATATGCAATTACACTTAGAAGTGATAAATATCATGTTTATAGTCATTTAGTTTATTTTACGACATTCAAAAAAAAAATTAGAGCTGTTTTTTTTCCATGCGTTATTGGGTCTTGGACGTATTGGGCTCAGGTTCATTAGGTTAAACTTGATAACCCCTTAAACCGATGAAGATTTCGAACATCCAGTTTGAGAAAAAAATCATCAAATTTTTTGCGACCTAAAATCGTGGTCATGATATCTGCCAATTGAATCTTTGTAGAAATATGCTTCGGTGCTATAACTCCACGTATGATTTCATTATGAATAAAATGACAATTGATGCCAACATGTTTTGTCCGAGCATAATAAATCGGATTATTTGCAAGATTAATAGCAGACTAGTGCAAGAAAATCGGCTTTGAAAAATTCTTGATATGCATATATTTAATCAATTTTTGTGTAGCAAATTTAAATTAATGAGTTAAAAGTTGAATCAACAATCCCTGCAACTTAAAATATGAGAACTAAACAAATGACGTTTGAAAAAGAAAGAAAAAACAAATGACAAATCACTTTCCCTCTTTCGGTATAGACATTGACATATATGGAATTAAGGTTTCATACAAAAAAAGTAAAGAAAATGATGTAAATGATTTAACAAAAAAAAATGATGTAAATGAGAAGCAAGTATTTTCTCATTATTTTTCAGGTATTAAGAAAACCAGAGGAGAAATTATTTTTTTTCCTATGCATATATAAAATGATGGGCATAAATCAGGAATATTAAACTATATAAAATTCGGGATACATACATAGAAAATTATATAAATATGAGTTTTCATTTGGTTCACTATATGTTTTTTAAAATTTTGTTTGGTTTTGTATGTGTCACAAGCTGATAAGATGCAGATTTATAACTTATCACAAAACAAAAATACGAAAAAAATTTACATTTTAAGTTTCATAACATGACATCTCATTGGCATGATCTCTCCAATACTTTCATACGCCTATAGAGACAACCATTTAATCAAGACAGCAATCTACAATTTTCTTTTACCAATGTAACTTGGTTGTGTCTCTCATTGTAAGAAAGAAGCAATAAGCACTCCACATTGTGATGGTACTTAGGATTTATAATATTCCAAACAACTCGAAAATCGGAGATTACACTCATACGTAATGTTAGAGGCAATCCAGCTCTAGATCGAAGCATATCTTCCATCTCTCTTCCTGCCCCATACATTGCTCGATTATGTGTTCCTATGTATAGCGGAAATGTTGTTGATTCGTGGCTCGACGCATATAGTTTAGTTCCCTAATCGAAGAAACAATCGAAGCAAGGATAAATATAACTTAAATTGAAATTGAATTTATAACATTTTAGGTGATTATATATGAAAGGACTTACTTGTGACTTTGCAAAGTTGAGAGGGCCAAAGAAGAATTTGATAGATGGAGGATGAATGTGAAGGCCAAAGACATTAGATTTGTTATCTACAATAAGCTTGGTAGAGCAATTGCAAGTGAGGAACATAGTTGATACTCCATGTGAATCAACACCTTCTTCTAATATGAACTCATTAAACTTTCCAATCTATAAATTAAAAATTCATACATTTTAGGTAGATTATACAAATGAAGCTCTAATGTCTTCAAAAGAATTTATCAAAAAAGTTACATTTACCTTCATAATTAAACTTTTTTTTTGGAGATCTTGAATCAAATATTAATCATTGGGTACTAAAAAAGAACCGTGTATTCTTACTATTTAGGACATTCTCATTGGCTAATTACGCATGATTGAAATTGCAATGATAAACTATATTCACATGCCTAAGTTTATAGTGATTTTTTTAACCATGTGGGATCACCATGAGTTGCTTTTTAAAAGTTCTTTCCAAAGAAAAAAATAGTGTTAAGTCATAGGGTTGGACATAAAACTCGACCGGATCCGACCCAAAAAAGTCGAATCCGAACCCAAACAAATTCGTAAAAATACTTGAAAGGATCCGTTTGGCGAAACATCAAATACCATATATTACCCCAACACGAATCCGAGCGGATACCAAAAAAACCTAAAAGATTTGAAAATCTCAAACTGAATCTGAAAACCGTAAAATCGAAATTCTCGTAAAAACTCCGAAAAAATCGGAAAACCGAAAAAACATGAATCCAAAAATCCTGTAAATACTTCAACCTGAATAAACCCAAAACAAACCCATCCGAAATTTTAAAATATCCGAATGAGAAACAATCTTCCGTCCCATAAAACCCGAAACCCAAATGAACCCTGCCCGAAACCCGAAGGCCCACCCCTAAGAGTAAACATCAATTTTGTAGCCGGAGAAATCCCATCAATCAAACAAAAACCTTGGTAATAGCTACTTAATGAAGAGAAGATGCAAATAATTACTTGAAAAGAAATTTTAGGATGAGGAGGCTGAGTGGCAATGTAGAAGACAAGCAATGCCACTCCAAGGCTAAAGAAAAATCTCCACAATACTTGCAAAACAATCCACCAACCCGAATTGGACCTCTGCAATGGCATCAACCTCTTCTCATCATCATCATTCTCATTCTCATACAACCACTTGCTTTGGGAATGTCTCAAAAAATCCGAGTACCTAGGAAACTCATTGACACAAGCTAGGACCAATGGAACCGAGTCAAACCGAGATGGGGAATGGCATTCGGATTCCGGTTCGTGGAAAACCGAACAAGGGCTTTGGACAAAGTAGTTTGAGTAGAGTTCCTCTCTTCTCTCCATTACTAAACCAATCCTCTTAATGTTTTTTTCTATATCTTTGGTTGATTTTGTGAGTGTGTGATGAGAGAAACTATGTAATGGATAGGTTCATATATAGTTCCTAGAGAGATATGAATCATGTGATTAAAGTCTATCTCTAAAAAGACTAAAATGTAATTTATTGATGCGGAAGAAATTGATTAAGCATCAATTATTGCGTTTTTAAAATGTATAGTGGAGAAAACTATAATTACACAAGTAATGATTTGGGTTTGTTGTTCTTGTAATCCAATAACCTTCACGCTTAAGACTATATAGCTCATGATTAATACTTAACTTATCATTCGACGTACAAAACAATACATTTAGATTTTTGTGATACTTGTATATGTAATTATACCTTGTTAGTTTGGCTTTAATTTCTACAAGACAAGAGCAAAAACAGAGTAGATGTCCAGACCAACGTGGCAGAGCAAATACAAAGGTGGCGGATGTACGAATACAATTCCAGAGTCAAAAGCCGACGGTTGAGACATAATCCCAAAGCCACAAGCCGACGGTCTAGATATTCAATATTTTGTTTATGATATACATTTTGTTTTTCATATCATGATATGTACATACACTAAATTTAGACATTCTTTTTAGCGAAAACACATTTTTGTTACACTTTTTTTATAAGAAAAATAACAGCATTTCCACAATTTTGTTAAACTTTATGTCTCCGTTTCTTTAAGTATACGATTATGAGTTTTTTCACAAATTTTTATTATGTAAAATTAGTACTCTATTTCTAGTTTATCTAAGTCTTAATTAAATTGATAAACTCGGTTAATAGAAAATAACAGTTTTGGAACTGTAAAATATTTGTTTAACTGCGTATAAAAATCATAGACCTAGCATTTTGGGAGAAAGAGATTATAGATTGAGCATTAACAGAGCATGCCCTGAGAATCACATATTTAATGAAGGCTGCAATTGAAAGAGAAAAAATGGACCGATTTTGTAGATGTATTATTTAAACATGGCTGTTTTCTAAAGTTTTTTTTTTTTGTAAAATCGAGGATCGGAAGCATGTTTGCCTTGTTTGGCTTCAGGACCGTCTCTGAACATTGGTTTACAATATTTCAAGCAATAGATTAGTTTTTTATGGTAAAACAAATCCACATTTAGGTATAGAGAGAGGATGAAAGAGATAATACTTTCTTATTACTACACCATGTTTTACACATCAAACTCCAATTTATACAAGAAAAGAAAGAAAAGCTATACAAATTAACCAACAAATCACATCATTATGTGAGCCATTATTTAAGTACTTTCTCAACAAATAAAATCTCAATGTATCTTCCTATTCACATTTCATATACTAAAGAATCCATATGCATGGTGACTAGTTTCTCCTCCTATAGAATATTATAAACTATATATGCATTTACTTCTTGCTCCAATGAATGATATTATTTGAATGATATAAGTATATACGAAGGAAAAATAAAGAGACAAAGAAGTGAAAAGACCAAAGTTTATTGAAAGAAGACTTTTTGCAAAAAGAAAAAAATATTTATGTATAGTATAGAAGAATGAATTAAGAGAAATGTAAAAAGAAAATGAATGAGAGAAGAATATTTGTTAATCAATTTGGAAATCAAGAAAGGGAAAAGAAGAGTTGGTATCAATGAGACCATCCAAATCCCAATCTCCAATTTTAGGTTTTTCTATTTCCCAAGAACTATTATCAATCCCCAACATGTTCCCTACTTTGAAGCAAGGATCAAGAACTTCTTGGTTTAGGTTGGTGCTTGTATTACATGCAATGACATTGTTATTCTCTATAGGAGGAAGAAACCATTCACCTTCTAGTAATGATACTCTCTTGCTAATAGGATCAAGAATTGAATTGCTATTATCACCTAGCTCATTTGCCTTAAACACATTCTCTATGTTTCCCACTTGGTGATATTGGTTATGATCTTGCATTGGTATCAATGGATCAAGATGGTTTAAGCCCATACTAGTAACCATGGGTGCAAAATTGAATGAAGATGTGTCCATGGGCATGGTGTTTCCAACTATCATCATGTTATCATGATGATAGTCATCCATAGTTGGATTTGAGTTGCCTACCATGTCCACATGTTGATCTATTGGTTCCAAAGAGTTACTATTACTATTGTTTGGTGATGATCCTGAAGAAGTATTGTTGTTGTTGTTGTTCTTAAGCCTCTTCTTTAATGTTGAGTTCCAAAAGTTTTTGATCTCATTGTCTGTCCTTCCTGGAAGCCGAGTAGCTATTTGAGACCACCTAATAAAAGTTTTTAGAATACAAATAGTTATGAACAAATATAAGACTCATTCTATCGCCAAAAACGTGAAATATATATATATATATATATATATATATATATATTATTAAATGGGAAGTCACTTTAGTAGAAAAATATGATTTGTTTTAATTCTATTGGACGAAAATGATGACATGGATGAATTAAAAAAGATGACATGGAAGAGAAGAAATGATGGCATGTAAACTTTGACATTAGTTTAATTAAATAAATAACTTTATTAGGATATGTAAATATAATATTTTTAATTTGTCATTATTTCAATTATTTATGTAATGCTAATAGAATATAATTAATACTAAATTCATTATCAATATATAGTTTTATAAATTATATAAACGACAAATTATGTTAACATAGAAATGATTATTTTTATCAATAAAAACTGAATTTTTTTATTTTATGAATGAAATTTTAAAATTAAAAAAAAAATGATGATTGAAAAAGCAGAATCAATGTTGATTAAAAAATTTTAATCAATGTTTAACAAAAAAAATATATTAAAATTTTGAAACATATTAATTGACAAATCTATACTACTAATTGGAAAGTAATTTTAGTAAAAATCTAATTTATTTTAAATTCATTGGTACATGTTACACAAAAGATGACATGATTAACACAAATAATTACATGGAATAGTTGATATTAACTTGTTTAAAACATAATCTTGATTGAAAACTTGATAAAAATTACATTCATTTATAAATATTATACATAGATATCGTTCATGATTTAGTTTTTGTTGATTAAATTATGTAAATTTTACCCAAAAAATTAAATCATTTATGAGATGAAAATGTTGTTTAAAATATATATAAATATCTTTAATTTCAACAATAATTTAAATTAAGGGAAAAAATAAATAATGTTAGTAACAAAATACGTTTTAGTTTATAAACATCCCATTAAAACGTAAATTAAAAGATTATCATAAATTCATATATAACCTAATTATATTGTTAAATTTGGTTGACTAATGAACATTTAATTATATCGAATTATATGATTTCAATTTTGAACATTTATGAAAATATTGTTTAATTAAATTTGGTTGATTATCATATAATTATATCGAATTATATGATTTCAATTTTGAACATTTATGAAAATATTTTTTTATAAACTCTTAATTAACAAAAAAATATGAAGTTAATTATTTAATTTGACTTCATTAGAATGAAAAACAATGAAAAAAATAAAAATTATGATAAGAATTATTATTTTGAATTGATTTTTACATTCAAAAAGTTTGGTAATTTTCAAAAATTATTTTTGACATCTAAGACATAATATCAAACACTATTAAAAATTGAAATAAATATAAATATAATTTAACTTATTCCCGTACAAGGTGCGGGTAACCATCTAGTATATTTAAAAATAAGAGTTACTTGTTACCGAGAATGGTTATATATAAGGGTGGAAAAAAACCGAACACACCAGTTCCCCGTTAAAATATCAGAACGGAATATAAACTTCAATATCCAAAAAACCAAAACTGAACCCGATCTCAACAGAATTATAGTTATAAATTTAAACCTATTAGTTATTTCTAGATTTAATATACCAAAAAAATTCTAAAATATGGTAAAGTATTCGAAAGAAATATTCGAAAAATATCCAAAATTTTCAAAAATACTCAAAAATACTTACAATATCCAAAAAGCTAAAATACTTGAAATACCGAAAATACTCGAAATACCTACCGTTTCTTCACCCAAATTCCCGAACCAAATCAATGAATAGTTTTAGGTATTGGATCATACATTTTTTAAATTGATAGGTTGTACATTGTTTTTATTTTTAAATTTTTGAGGCATTTTAGATAAATTTGAATTTTTTTTCATTTTTTGCATAACTTAAACGATACATGAACCCGAAAACCGAATAAACCTAAACAGGATCCGAGCGGATACCGGAATGCCCACATCTAGTTATATTTATGAACAAATGTAAGCCACATTCAAATTTTTGTGTTTTGCATTTGCAATTACATATGAAAAAGTTACCTGTTACCAAGAAGGGAATGCAAATGGATGATGAGATCTTCTTCTTGAGGAGAGAAAGAGCCACGTTTAAGATCAGGTCTTAAGTAATTAATCCAACGAAGACGACAACTTTTGCCACAACGTAAGAGACCAGCATTTCTAGCTATGTCACTCCAACAACCTTGTCCATTAGTCAACATATACATTATAAGCTTCTCATCTTCATCAGGTGACCAAAGTCCTTTTCTTAGCTTTGGTTTGTTGTTGTTGTTATTACCACTAACACATGCATGATTTGGCTTATTGCTCTTGTCTCTAATGTTTGTATTCCTCATCATCATTTGGAACTTGGTGTAGCCTTTTGTGAAGAAGACTAGATAGAGAGAAAGAAAGAGAGATTTAGAGTTTGTAGAGAGAATGTAATGAAGAAGGAAAGATGGAGAAGATGATATGATGTGTGGGGGTTGCTTTGGAATGATATGAAAATGTTTAATGGATATGAAAGAGAGAGAAAAGTGTTTGTGAAGAGAGAGAGAGAGAGATGAGGATGTGAAGAAGAAGCAAGAGGTGAGTCTTTTTGTAATACAAAAATATACATATAAGTCTTCGTTAGAGAGATATGATGATAGACTTGAGAGTGAAGAAAAATGCAACGAAAAAGACTGGTTAGAGTCAAAGACAAGAACAAGACCAAACTACACACACGTGTGTTTGAAGTATCAATTTTTTTACAATATTAAAAATACATGAGTTTCGTTTATTTATTTATTTTTAAAATTTATTTATTTATTTTAATTTATATTGCAGTCAAAATTCGTTTTCTACATTCCGTTTTATAGATACAAAATGGTGTTGTGAGAATTTAAAATGATTGATTTGACTATTTATATTTTAAACGTGGTTTTTTCGGTCACGGATTCTGATAGAACTTAATAGTTAAACGTGGTTGTACTCGAGCAACACTATGATAGGTGACATTCGTGGAAGTGATTCGCGAGATAGTACGAGGGATGACAAAACACAGAGAAAAATCAGTAAATCATGACTTTATAGCCTCCTCGAGATAGTGTTCCCGACCGTTAGACAAAATAGACACGGGAACTCGAAGATAGGCATCAGGACAATGGTCGGGGTGTTACATATTCATTCTTTCTAAACGACAACTAATAACGAAATTTTCACTATCTAAAACATTTGCCGACAAAAGAAGAAAGAAGCAACTTCTATTTTACGATACAATCAACCAAATCTAATATAAACAAAATAAATAAATATTATAAACGATTAAGAGATTCATCATTGATCCTTCAACAAAAATTTGGAACATAATAGAAGTTTATATGATTGATAAGACAAAATATACATAAAAACATCAAAAGCCTAACTCATCTAAAATAAAGTATACCAAATCCAAACGTAAGAATATGCACAAAGGTGAATGAACTAAAAAAGAATCATAAATTTTTGAAGACCATTTCTCTATTTATTTTCAAGAGAAATTCACATAAACTCCATATAACCAATCAAGAAATGAGTCTATTTATTAAGGAATTATCCAAGTAAAAAACCATTATCTTCAAAAAATATTTTTCCAAAATACCATTTTGCAAATAATGTATTCAATAAATGTTTATAATTATTTTAATAAAAAACATAGCGTAATCAAGTTATAAATCACACACTCAACATCTTAATGCATAGAAACATAAGATAAAGATCTAGAAGAGAGGAGAGACCTCAAAGCAATGGATCTTATGCTACTAGCCAAAGCCATTTTCACACTTACAATTACATATACACTGAGACAATCAAACTCATCTTTTTCACCATACCAAATCCTTTGATATTGAAAAAGTTCCAAATCATTATCAAAAGAAAATTCACATATTTTTTTTTATCAGGAGGTTCATAGCCCGTAAGCTCCTAATCCTCTTACGGCATGGTCAGAACATGTAAGATACTCGTCTTTGGTGAGTCAACTCCTCCCGTATCCAGGATCTCCTCTTCGATTCGAGGAGTTTTTACCTTTGGACCAACACTTCGTTGGTACACAGTGCTCCATAGATTATATCACAAATATTTATGAAATGTCTATATTTATGATCATCTTTTCTTTCACAAATCTTAATGTTTCCTCTTTTTGCACTTTTGTTGTTTGCTATCACAAATTTTTAATCTTAACATAAAGATTAAAGATGTTCTGATGAATAGAGAACCATGAATATCTCAAAGAATCTTTCACATGAATGTTATGAAAGAATTATTTACATTATTTTGTTTTGTGTATAGATCTATAGTGTGTAACCAATAAGGCATTGTTCAAAGAGTTTTATTTACATTTCCTATCTAAAAATATTATTACATTGAGTTTCTTCTATGCTATGATCCCTCTTTTGAGCATGTCTCCATTTTCTACAATTCAAAAGACATCTCTTGAATCAGAAAACACAGAAGGTTAGATTCTCTAGTAAAGATAAGTCTCAAAAGATAGCAAGAACGAAAAAGAAACAGAGGAAATTGCCTCACCTAATTTCAAAGGATTGCTCAAAACTCGGAATCACATGAGTTTTTGTAAAGAAATTTTCTATGTGTTTGAAAGAAATTTTAGTCATAATAGAGAAAGCAATAGAGAGAAAACACAGATTTCAACAATATTCTTATAACTTACTTACATTTTATTTATCCGCGAAAGATTTATTTAAATCTGCAGGCTACTAAGGAACTCTGATAGCCTGAAAATACGAAACACATTGTATGATAATCGAGAAATCGTAAGGGAAATGTTATGTTATGAAGTTTGATCAAGATTGAGACAAGACCTCATATTATCTGCTAGTAAAGTTTCTCCTTCTTGAGAACCAAGATTCCGTAAAACTACTTCTTCCAAATGACCATCAGAATAAGCATGCTATAGCAAAACCAAAACCGATTTGACTAAGATCATTCGTCTAATGCTATAACAGGTGTTGAAAGAATTAGAAGCAAATGCATCATTCGTAATTTCATACCTTGTAGAAACAGCTTCCTCCAAATGGGCAGTTCCCATTTCCGAAGTTGAAGTGTTTACAATCGATTGACCTGCAAGATTAGGATCAGAACGCGAAGTATCTACTAAGCATATCGAAAGATCCATAGCTATATACCTGAGTTTTGCCTTGTAAATGTCGATGATCTCCTTCTTCTCATCAGGAGTAGAGTACCAAACAACACTCGGGACAACAAAATACGAAAGCTTACGACATATAGGACAAGCTCTCAAAGTGCTATTAACATCCATTCCCGAAACAGGAGCACTGCTACGCCAATTACGAATGCATTGTATACAAAACGGATGATCACACTCAGTCAACAATCCAAACTTCCTTTCCCCTGGAGTGGATTTAGACAAGACGCGATCCAAACACACACTGCACTCAATATCTTGACTTTTCTTCAAAGCCTTGATATGTTTCTGCTTCTTCTCGCATTCTTTAGTGTGCTCTTCTCGTTCCTCGGGTCTAAAAGGATGCAAACACTTCTTCCCACAGGTGTTGCAGATGTCTCCATGCATATGTGGACATTGGTTCCCTCGTGGACAATCGCCACCAGCTGCAACAAATGAACAGATTGGGTATTCTCTCGGATGGATATAGTAAACGTTGTTTCTTTCGCCATCGTTTGTAAAGGCTTCTCCTTTATGTGGCTGAGCAGATAAAGATTGTGGTTGACAACAAGTGGTGGTGATATGTTCATATCTACATCTACTTCCATATAAACATATTCCTTTCTGATAGAATGTGCAAACCTAATGATAATGATGATGATTGATTCCATAGCCAACAAACAAAAGTTTTGAATCAGATTGAATCACAACAAGGGCATTAAAAGAAAGCAAAAGTAAGAATCTTTTGATGTAAGAGATTACATTATTAGAAGGATCTTTACGGTCATGAGAATATTCACAATTTTCACCTTTTAAGCAAGAGCCATGGACAAAGAACTTACAGAGTATCCTAGAAACAGAGAGAGAAGAAGAAATCAAATTGATGAGTACCCATCAGAGAAATCAATCAAAAGATTCAATCTTTATTGATCAAATGTGAAAAGGAAGAGTTTTGTGGAATATACCTGTCGGACATCTGAGGATTGTGCAGAGGAGAAAAGAGAAGAGATTATTGAAAATGAAGTTTTGAGGAAGAGAAAGAGAAGAGAAAGAGAAGAGAAAAGAGAAAGGCTTTTTATGTGAGATTTGTATGGTTTTGTTCAATTTTTGTTTTAGAGAGATAGAGCCATTAACGACGACCTCTACCACCTCTTCTTCTTCTTCTTCTTCTTCTCCTCCTCTTTCATTTTTGTGTCATTCTCTTTTATTTACTATAAAACCAAAACCACCATTTTTTTTCTCTCTCTTTCTATTTCGGAAAATTGATAATAAATATGAGATTACTATATAGAGATTCTATTATATAATACTAGTATGAACATGTATTAGATTTTTATTTTATAATGTTATATATTATAAATTTTATGTATATCTTTAAACTTTTAAATTACGATTTTATGGATTTTTCTCTTATTAAATTATATAACTACCATTTCAAAATAAGCTAACATGTTTTTTTTTTGTTATTTTATCATTTTTTCATTTTGTTTTTTTCTTACCTCTAATTTCGATAAGTGTCAATATTTAAAAAGTAAATAAATATAATAATTTTTTTATTAATTTCTATTTCTAAGATCTCATAGTCTAAATAAATGTTAACACTTATCAAAATCCGGTGAATTGCAATTTTTCCTACATGTCGCTTTCAGGTTGAACAAGTTCAACTATATTTTATAAGCTACAATGCATTTAAATAATTTTCATTTATATTTTTTTAATATATATATATTCAAATTTAGAACATGATAAATAAAAAAAACTTCATAAGACTCTAGAATTTTAAAATTTTTGGAAGCTCAAAAAAAGAGAGTAAAATATAAACAACCATGAAATGTTTAATTTTATTAGTTTTACTTTTAGACAACACTATTTTACAAAAACAATCACAATAAGTAAATATATTTTCAAGTGTACTATACACCAAATAACACAAGAGACAAGACTCTCTCTCTCTCTTTCACACACTTATGTTTATACACACAACATCACACACTTACACACACACGCACCAAATCTTCCAAACCCAAATTCACATTCTTCTTCACACAAACTCACACCTCACAAGAAGCTTAACAGATTTGTACTTATCTCCTTTACGGCTATGTAAAGGAAATGCTCTTATGCCTTCTTGTAGTTCCCAAACAGGCAAACATGTTTGTCCTCCGAAATCATCTTTCTCCGACATGTCATACTCATGTACTTCTAGTCTCAATAGAGCTAGCTCCGGGACTGTTAATGGGAACTCAAATACCTCGTCCCATGCCGGTATCCAATTATCCTCCAATGTCTTCGTCTTCTTCATTACCGTATCCCTTGGAACTCCAGATATCCCGACCTGCGAAAACGAAATAAACTCGAAAAACTTCTACCTCCAAAATATTCGTGCGGGGGCGTGAGGGAACTGAATTTTACCTTTGCATAGAAGTCAGGAGGTGAATACTGATCAAAGTGGTCGTGGCGGAAATCAAAGTACCATCCTTCTCCCATGTATATAGTTACCTAAAGAGGAACGAAGTAACGACAATAAGATCACCGAGTTCTTTTGCTTACTCGGGTTTGCATAGGCCAAACAAAGAAGCATATTATCTCTCACCCTCAGTGTTGTTTTTACAGGTCGAGTAGCTTTTGGGTCGAAGATTTCATTATCCGGGCCACTTTTCAGCAGAATATCGGGTTTCTTGATGTATCCACATCCGCCATTGCCTCTAAACATTCCTTGCATTAGCCACAATGATCTTCCATAGCCCTGTACATGGGAAAATCATGAGGGAACTAGCCGAGGAATACGGCTTATGTAAGCCTCTGTAAAGTGATGACGCATATCTATAGAATAATATTCTGTGTAAAGAAGTTGGTGATATAGCAAAAAAGAAGAAACCTGCATATTGAAAGCCACCATTTGAGCACCGTGGCTCCAGCCAACCAACGGGTTGTAATTTGATGAAGTAATTCTAGTTCCTTTGGGGTATATCCTCAGCAAATTCCGCTGAGTGAACCTGCAACACACCATGATTTAACACGATTCATAGTCTGAATTGACGAACCGCAGTTATTACTATGAAAGTTAATTACCTCACTATCTGTTTCGCATACTTTCCCGCTGCCTTTTCAAGCTGTTCTTCGCTCAAGCTAAGGCGTCTTACCTTGTCAGGATCTACCTTTAAACACTCAGAGATTCCGCCTTTTGGTTTCCCAGCATGGATTGCAATCAAATGTTTATATTGAGGTGGTGCATTCTTCTTAATCTTGTCTCCATCATATTCATCTTCATCCTCATCCTCATCCTCATCAGCATCATCATTCTCATCCATGTCATCCTGCAACAAGAACGAAAATTAACTAAACAACTTTTATATATGAGCACAAGAACCGAATGAAAGATGATATGTCTCTCCATACAGACCTTGTCACCACTTTTGTTCCTCTGAATAAAGCTCGGAACTTCTCTCCCCCAAACTTCTTCATCGCCTATCGAATTACTTTTCTGCACCACTACATCCTCATCTTTTCCTTTCTTGTACTCTTTCGGGGGTTTGGTTGAGATGATAATCCGTCTTTTTAAAGAGTTTGGCGATGGGAACTCCTTCAAACATTCTCCAACAGGAGGAGTAAACAGGATTTCCCCAAATATCTCGGTAACCATCTAGAAAACAACAAAGAACAACACATCTCTAAAACTAATGCAACAATATACTAAATCGATAACATAAATCTCGAAATGAAATGAAATTAATACCTCCGCAACTTTGGACTGAAGATCCGGAGTAAGATGATCTTCAAGAGTTACAACAACAGGATAGTCAGATACATCAAAGGCATGTGCCCTGATAGCTCTAAGACATTTGATCAATTCCACAGGCGCGGTTAAAGTCCTGTTAAAATGATTCCGTATACAAGTAAGCACTTAAAACTTTCGACTTCGTGTGATTGAATTTCAATGAAACTCATACCCCCCATGAAGAACATCAATGTCATTTTTGTTGGAGTTAGGCCATATATCCAATTCAATCACTCTAACACCTTTCTTCAATGCATCTATAATCGGTACCTCACTGCAGTCACTGCTCAGCTGGTTCCCGGTCAAATACGAATTGTGACCCGTGAATATGAAATAATGCGATATAGGAGCATCCATATCTTGATGCACCTGAAAAATCACACATTGAATCAATCCAACAGAGATAATAATGTATTGAAACCAGAATCTATAAATAGTTAAAAACTTGTTCATAGATTCTGAATCAAAGTTCCTAAAAGAGCACATTCCACCACTTGCCTAAAAAAGTATTTAGCTCCTGCTACTATCTGCAATTTAACTTCTTTTCCGCAAAGTAGTTCTAGAAATGCCCGCCATAACCGATTACTCCGCTAGTCGGTGGTCCTACGATTAGCTTCCGTCTAAATCCGATTTTTTCAACACAGTTTTGTTCTAGAAACAAGTCAAAATATCTATCAATCACTTAATCCCGTGTAATCTCCGATTTTCCAGTTGATTGCTAGGCCCAAAGTCTCCGCTCGACTAGCGTCTAACGAGTTCTTGAACGTTAAAAGAACAATAATGAAATTTGCTTTGAACTCTTGAATCCATGACTCAATGAAACACTAAACAAGATCTAATCCCAAAATCTCACTTTCTAATGTGAATCAATCAAAGTTGAAAAATACAAAAAAAAAATCGAAAAAGGAGAGAAGAAACAAGAGGAAATTTTCAACCTCATGAAGAGCAAGAGGAGAGTTATTATCACCAAAAAGGTATTTGAAGAAAGCATCAAGATGAAGACCATTACGATGGAGAAGAGAAGAAGCTGAATTGATAATCGACTGTGCATCTTCTCTAGTGGAATTAACTTGCTTCTGAACATCGATCAGAAATCTCCGGAGATGATCGACGGTCATAACCCCATTCTCCGAGTACTTTTCGAATAAAGTCTTGATATCACGCGGTGCTTCCGATGCCGTGTAACGAAACCTCCGGCGAAAGCAGAAACACACTTTATACGTTTGCTTCGACATTAAGGAACAGGAGATGATTGGAGATGAAGACGATCTTCTAGGGTTTGGGATTCAACTAGTTGTAAATCAATCTTCTTCAACCTTCTCTCGAAGTCATCTTCTTCATTTCATCTCATCGAGTCTCTCACGCGCGAATATTTTACTCTGTAGGCAAAATTGATTTAAATGGGCTTTGGGCTTTGGGCTTTTATTGGGCCTTTGAATTAAAAAGCCCATTAAGTAAGATTTTTTAGGGTTTTTAAGTATCATTATGAGCACAATCTAGAAATTTTCTTTGTCATTTTCCGCCGTTTCTTTCGAAAAGTGTTAATCTTTAGTAGGAATCAAGCATGAGAGCTAAGGTAAGTAATGGGTTTTTTGGTTTTTGTTCTTAGAGATTGTAATTTGTGAAGGAAGATAAGTAGTGGCTTTAGGATGTTGATGGTGTTTGTGTTTGGTTTGTGATGTTGTAAACAGTGGAAGAAGAAGCGTATGAGGAGGTTGAAGAGGAAGAGACGAAAGATGAGACAACGATCTAAGTAGTTTCGTAGCAATCATGTTTTGTTTTTTCTATATCAAAAAAAGACCAAACTCTTGTGGGAGTTTTGTTGGTTTTTCTTGGATATTGAATGTTTGTTTGGACCAAATGGAATCTATGTTTCTTTTCAATTAGAGTTATGTTTATTACCTTCGAAAGATCCACATGCGTTCTTGAGTTTCCATTATGTTCTACAATCTGGCTTATAGTTAGTGTCTGATTTGGCTTACTAAGTGAAACCATAAGATTTTGAAAGTGCCATCTAAGTTTCAGTTGCATTTTTCTTGGTGGAAAATGTTAAAGTCTTGAAACAAAATTTCCTATTGGGAAAGGATTAGCTAAACTAGGCTCGGCGTTCAGTTCTTTAAAATTGAAACCATTCGGTTTTTAGAATATTTAAGGTTGGTTTTAGTTCGATTTTATGTGAATTATATAACCATTCGGGTATAAATTTTCGGTTATTTTAAGATATTTTCGTGTACTTTTCCAATTATTTTTATATACTTTCGGTTCTATTCTATTACAGAAATATTGTGATTCGGTTTCAGTTTTTCGGTTAGTTTGTCGAGTCTAAGCTAAACAAATTCAGGAAACAGTAAGGGACAAAATGTGTTTAAAAAGTTAAGAATCGTGTAAGAAGAGAAGCTGAAAGAAACAACAAACTCATGAATTTAAAACTTGAGGAGTCTTCTATTCTCCTCTCTAGAAAAAAATGGCTTTGGACAAAATAAAAATGGCTCTTACCTAATCCTCGAAAAAGAATATTACAAGTTTACAACGAACATTGACCCGGGAAATGGAAACATAAGTGGTGTGCTTGTGTTTTAGTAGCCACTCATCTGTGGCATTCCGAAAGGCTGCATGGGAGGCATTCCTGGCATACCGCCCATTGGTGGGGGCGGACCATACCCTCCTGGCATACCGCCCATTGGTGGAGGCGGACCATACTCGCCTCCACCACCCATTCCTGGCATTGGTGGTGCGGGTAAAGCAAGTGGCAATAATTGAGCGTACATGTTCTGTTTTAAGAAAGAAACGAAACATCAATATTAAGTTTATTTATCAAGTGGAAAGACTTGCGATGATGTCTGAGTGTTAGCTGTGTTAGTAATAATAATACCTGTTGGGACATGACTTCCTTCTCTTCTTGCTCTTTGGCCTTCACCTCTTTTTGTGCCTCTAGCTTGTCCTTGATTAGCTCATCCACTTTGCCCGTGTACTCTCTGATAAACTGCAAACAAGGCAACGCGATTACGAAAGATCATCACCAGGTAACACATCAAGCAGGGAATATAAAACGTATACGAGGGTTAGGATAAATCACCTGGAGGAGATATGGGAAGGCAAAGTCGATCATATTGTTGATCCAGGCGTGTTCTAGAGCAACATCTGGTCGGATTAAATCATAACATACGAAGAGACATGTCGCAAAGCATTCCTTTTTGCCCTGTATATAAAATAAGTACAACATAGGTCATGGGGACAATAGTTTCATCTTCTGGACCATATTGTTTCTGATTTACCGTCTCCCAAATAAATAAATAGCTTTCGGTATAATCCAGCTTCAAACCATCAATACCTGTTCAATGAAGTAAACCAGCAGTTGTTCTGCGAGTTCAGGGTCGCCAGATTGTGAAGCTGTTTCCATACAGTCCTTGTACATGCTATCTTTCTTTGACAAAGCAATTGATTGCTTCCATCTGCCGGCTTTCTTGTAGATATAAGCAGCCACACGTCTCATTTCAACAAGCTCGTGTTTCTCGATCTGTTTGCACCATTCACAGGAATATTATATCGTAGCTCAGGCCATCTTTTTGTGTCTAAAAAAGAAAATACAAAAGGCATAAAGGTAAATAAACTCTACCTTCTGTGCGAGGCCTATCTGGTCAAAGCTGTCATGTAAATCAATAGACTCGCGCAACCTGTCATAGTCTTCTTCTTCTACATATATCTCATTCAGAGCTTCATTAACAGCTGAAACATTGTTGCTCTGAACTGCAACCATGTATGGCTTGATAAGACGCAGCTGACCAGCCTGAGATCAGAAGAAATCAATTGTTAAATAAGACATCTCATTATTATAGGGGGAAAAAAATCATTGGTCAGTTTCTAACCTTCCGCATGATATCAACAACACGTGTGTGATCTAACCGCAAAGCAAGTACGTTGAGAAGATCGTTGATTAGATCAGGATGCTCTTGTAAGTAGAAGTGCACAGCCTTGTAGTACAACTCAACATTCGCAACCTTGGCAACAATGTCTTTGAATTGCATGTGCTCCCATGCTTCAGGAGAATGGTTCATGACAGTGGTCGCAGCATTATCGAACTCATCATATTGAATGTACAGATACGTAAGCTCTTGCCAATGCTGTTGTTCGTCACAGGCCCGTATAAGCTTGGGAATATTGAGGCGAGTAGAGAATAACTTGATGTGCTCCATAAGCTTCTCATAACGATATCTAGCGTAGAGTACACCCAACTCGGTGAAGATACCCATGTGTGCACGTTCCAGCCCAAGTCCACTCTCCATAAGTGAGATTAGTTCATTGAAGCACCCTCTGTTCTGGTAGTACTCACTGACTTCTTCCAAGTCATCCACCTATTAAGCACCACAAGATACCCCGTGGCATGGGATATATGAGATACATCGGGGTAGTATCATTCAAAATTTTAAATTTAAAACCTGTATGAGGAAACTTTTGTGCTAAAATCCATGAGACTAAGATCGGGTATTTAATTACCTGAATGATAATATTAAGGCCGCAGATCTGGGCCAACCGGAATTCCTCTGCATCAACACAAGCAAAGCAGACTTCCTTCCATGTCTTTGCACTGTTTGCTTTCCTTGCAGCATCAACAGCACCTTGGAACTGCTGCAACTTGACAAGCGTGACAGCTAACTTGCCCCAGTTTGATATGAACGCGTAGATTATTTTTGCAGCCTCATATAAAGCTTCATCATACAGGCGATCACCAACATTTTGTAGGTTGGCAACGTTTGGCATCAGAATGAATTCTTCAATCTCACCTAACCTATCGATCTTTGCATATGCATAAATGAGCTCACTATCAACCTTGGGCTCCTTCACTTTCTGTCTAACCATCAGAAGGTATCTGACCAAGTCATCATAGGCATTAGTACCTTCAGATGCACGTATGACCTCCAAGAAATGAGTGGCATCATCAGCACGGATAAAGGACTCGATTGCATCACTGACTAGTCCTTCCCTTAATTGAGCCTTCGCGACTTGGCTCCAAACAGCATCTTCTTCGACCCGGAAAGCAAACTCAACAGCACGCTCGATGCTTTTGACGTTATCCAGCAGTACGTTGACAGCCTGAACATTTAAGTTAAACTTCTTGAAAATAGCAAATGCCTCCTCATATAGCTGGGCTTCAACTGCCACTTCTCCAACAGCAGGTCCATCAAAGTTGTCCAGCCTGTTAATGTAATCCATAACTCTAGACGGATCTGCCTTAATAGCTGTCAATATAAGCAGATTTTGCAGATTAAAGTTTCCACTGAAGGCAGAGTTTTGAAGCACAATCTTTTCAAGGAGCTCAATAAGCTCGTGTGGCAAATCAGCAGTCATGAATGCTTTAACAGCTGCGGAAACTTGCTCTGGGCTCTTGCTT
Source organism: Anastatica hierochuntica (assembly GCA_900406275.1). NCBI lineage: Eukaryota > Viridiplantae > Streptophyta > Magnoliopsida > Brassicales > Brassicaceae > Anastatica > Anastatica hierochuntica. The sequence goes on along the minus strand of OVAN01000183.1, from coordinate 31,466 downwards.
TCAGGTAAAGCAGTAGACACAACCTGGTCAATAAGTTGTCTTCTATAATCATTGTTTTCATCAAGAACCATATCCCAGAGATCACCATCCATCCTCTCCACTACATACCTAACGGTTACAAAAGATCATGTATAAGCAGTCTCAAGAATAACCATTTGGGAAATAAGCAAGAATTATCATAGGCATTAATAAAATACCTGGCTTGTAACTTAAACAAAGAGTTTTTGTTGGTAACGTTGATGAGTTCCTCGTCACATTGTCCTCTTCTGTATGCCACAACAGCCAGGGTAGGATCACGTTTCTCGCAGTATTTACCCACAACCCGTGAGTCATAGTAAGGGTTGGTGGTCAGGAAGTGCTCCGGGTTGTTGTTACTGTCGATGATAATTTTACCCAAGGCATTGTGGACATGCACATCTTGGCTTCCCTCACTAACTAGATGCTCCAAGAATTGAGTGAGGAGACGGAGTCGATTTCTGCAAAAGAAGAAACATATTAGAGCTTCCAGAACAAACAGACATAATTATGAAGGGAAACCAGGATGACCAAAAGGATTCACCTCTTCTCGCATTCCTCAACAAGGGGTTCAACAGGTAGCAATGAACGAACAGAGAGAATGAGGCCTTTTATAAAATCTTCAGGGCATTCATCATCAAGCAACTGTCCCACCACTAGGGGAGCATTCCCAGGATTCACCTTTGTAAGGAATCACACATAAGTATTTAATGGTAAAAATGAACTCCAATGCATTACAAATAGTTTTAGGAAACTCAGTACCTTCTGAACGTAACCTTCAATGTAACGAAGCATGTTGTTTGTGTAGAGGTAATGAGTAAGATCAGGCACAAAGCCGAAACGGTCGCAGACATTTATCAAGGGTCGGGCATCAGGAAGCTTAGCTTCCATCAAAAAGTTTTTCGTCTTTTCAGCATCATAGAAGTTAGACTCCCTAGTCACACGCTCAACCTCCTTTATCTGACCAGTCTTGGCAGCGGCTTCAATGTACTTAAAGTGGATCTCCGGATCCTCACTATTGCACAGAGGGAAGACACTGTCATCATAAATATACAAACACAAGAATCGTGCATGTTTATAGGAATGACAGTAGATTCTATCTAAATCACCTCATACTCAAATATGAACCTAAGAAAAAGTATAGCCCTTCATATGATTTGAACTGCTCAAAGAGCTTAATACATGCATCAACACCAAGTTGCTCGCAGTACTCCTTGCAAGCCTGCAATTATATGGGCAAGTTAGTATCACATAAAGAATAAGATTCATCGTACCACACATCGTACCATACAACACTTACCTGAACGATTATTTGCAGGTTGCCTCTCAGGTTGACCAGCAAAAGATCCTTCATGCATTCCATAGCCCACTCACTAGAAAGGGTGCCAAAAAACTCAACAAGAGCCTGTATTTTAAGAAGAGTGATATTCAACAACTTGACCATCCACAAGTTAAGCAACTCCGATGTATTCCAGAGGCATTACCTGTGGCTCGATAGCATGTGTGTTCACAATTACACGTTTTATATCGGGTAATTCTGAGTAATGCTGCAAAAATCAAAAGGAAAAGAAGTTGGTGATGAAAAGATAATCCTACGGTATTTGGCCAGGAAAAAAAAAGCTAGACAACGAGCACCAACCTTTAAGGATTGGATATAAAGTCCAGCCTTTTCACAAAGTTGAGCAATACGAGGCCGGTCATAGTGGCTGAACATTCCGTTTGCTAAAATCGCATCAGCCACGTTAGGAAAGGTTACCAAATTGATCTCCAGAACCTGTATTGACAGTTGATCTAAAAGGTCTGAGGAAAGAATGTGAATAGAGAAAGCACAAAGACATAAAAGGAGGCAACTATTTACAACCTTAGTTTGCAGAAAAGCATGCTCAGGTAAATTTGGCTTCAGCACATCCAGAAGGAAGGCAGTCGCTTCTCGGATCAGATTTCTCTGAGTATGCAGAATAAATAAATTAGCACTTTATAATTCTTCTCACGCACTGTATACAATTCAGTATATAGGAGCAGGACAAGTAACATACTACATATGTTGGTGCATACACAAATTTATACTAGTTACCTACCTGAAGAAACAGATCAGTGATGGTGTTGTAGTCAACTGGACAACCTCCTTCCATTTGAGACATCATTAAAGCAAAATTTACTGCTCCCTGAAAATTGCATATAAAAGACAATTGATTTTAATACAGATCAAAATTATTCAACAAGAAGTTAACTGACTCATGAATCTTCTTGTGCATTCAACAAGAAGCTAACTGATTCATGACTCTTCTTATACTTATGCAGCAAATATCACGTAAACCAGTCCTTTAGGAGTTTAATATGTTGCAAGTATCAAAAGTGCACCATGCTAACCTGAGGATCCGTACGGAGTATGGTTTGCAGAAGAAACAAGTAATCAGGTGTGTACCCAACCTAAAGTCACAATATGAAACAAGAAACTTCTTCAGCAGAATGATATTTTAAGATAACCATAACCATAACAGGGGCCACAGAAACTTTAGACTTGTTATTTACCTGCTTTGAGTAAATCAGTATTTTGTCAAATTCCCTTCTTTCTGCAAAAGCCGCTACAACTTTTGGAGTTGCCCGGGCTTTGATGTATATCTTTAGAGCAAGGTCATTATCCACAGTCTGTAATAGAAAAGTTGATTGACACCGCATACTAAAGGAATCATATCACACATTTTAAAGGAAAATAGTCCATTTTGGGATTACCTTGACAAGGTCTCCCAGTTCTTCACTGCATTCTAACTTATCCTCAGCTAACCAGTTTTCCAGGAGGTTCTTCTTGTTTTGATTCACAACAAGCCGAGATAGTTCCAGTGACTCATATGAATTGAGCTTTCCTCTAAGCAAAAGAGTCCCAAAATACTGTAATAATGGAGGAGTTTGCCCAGCTTGTACAGGAACACTCTGCATAATTATAGAGTGTGATGTTGTGGTTTCAGATAAATATATTCACGCAAGATTAGTTGCTTGGATAAGGAATAAACACCTGGAATTTGGCAACAGTATCAGGTGTCCTTAGAATTCCTTGAGGAGATTCAGCAGCAAGCTCCGCAGCCTCCTTATACTTTGTTTGTGCGAACAGCTCCTGGAACCGCTGGACAACCTGCAACATACAAAGTGAATATGAGAACCTTCACATTATCAAATGACTTTCCTTTTTCTTCAAGCTGACATTCCTCTGATATAATTCCTTCAGCAATGTAACAGATCCAGATAAACATCGCATACCAGATTTTCTGCACCAGGTAGGTTTCCTCTTTTAGCAAGATTGACAGCAAGCTCCAAATTGTTCAACTGTGATACAAAAGCATAGATTTTCTTAGCATGGACGTAATGACAGGGTATCTTATATAAGGAAAAGGAACAAATGTAAACATACTTGACCACTAATAAAAGGTATTATGGTAGCCTCGTTTACTGTAGCCAAAAGAACGTGTCCTCGTCTGTTAATGGCATAGAAACCCCCAACTGAAGAGGCTTCAGAAGTCAAGAAAATTGGGTCTGGACTTATACGATTTCTGTAGACAGCAGAAGCAGTTTCTAGATCGTATACAAACAACAGGCCAAGCTTGGTGATGACATATATCAAGCTAAATTTGTTAGAGACCTATCAGGAAAAAGAGTATCCATTGTCAAGAAAGTTTCACCAACACTTACTGAATGCAATAATGCAACTACAAACCTGCATGGCAACAGGAAAATCATCAGCAAAATCTGGGGGGAAAAAGAGATCTGCTTGCTTTTTTGTAAATGATGGCTTTCCTGCAAAATAATCACCCACATTCAGACATCAGATTAACACTAACTAATTATCACCACATACACTAATTAACTGTGGCAATATAGTTTTCTGCCGAGGATGCTAACCGGGTTGGGCACCAAGCTCAATGACATGTAACTTTGATGTTATCTGCCCAGCATTAAAGCTCTTGCTTGCAAATGATATAAGAATAGAAGGATTCTCGTTCCCAGGGACCTAACAATAATAATTTTGCAAGTCATACTACAATTCAAGATTAGACCATGGGATGAACTTGCCAAAGAACCAATTGGTTTACCTTAAACTGAGCAAATGACGCAGCATGTGCTTCAAGTGCCTGGCTTCGCTGTTGATCCACAGAAAAAAGCTGCATATTTCCTTTTACCAATTGTGGTCTCTACAGAAGATAATAGTGACAAGATCAGTCGAGAATTTACAGCATGACTGCAGTTTGATGTCTTTATCAGCCTTATGTGGCGTAGTAAACCTACCTCAGGAGAGCCAGGAGCAATTCCAATTAAAACCAACCACTTCTCGTTAGGAGAGCACTTGTAGTTTATAATTTGATTGTTTGCCAAATTGGCCGTTCTATCGAACATCTTAACTGGCTCAGAATCACCTGGAAAATATCAAAGCAAACTTAGAATCACACACACATAATAAGAAGATGGCAATAAGCTAAAGATATACAACCTTCAATTGACCAATGATACACCGAGTTTTGTGTGACCAGCCCCAACATCTTTGGTGTAATCCACTTCCAAAACACAACCTATAAATACAATGGGAGATTAATACCCCAAAAGCACAGCTCAGACGGAGAAAAATCAGAGAATCAAGTAGTTTACAAAAAGAAAGATAAATGGGTTGCAAGATGGTTGCATCAAAACTCACCTGCTCAGGCATCTGATGTGTTTTCAGCTTTGATTTTGCTTCGATGTTGAATATTTGTAGATGATCCTGAGTAGTTCCTGGAACTTGAGCTATATACAAAATGAAGACAACAGTGAACAACCAAGTAAGGTGGACAAAAGCAATAGCCAATATACGGAAACAAAATACTACAAAACAAGATTTCTAGCTTGCGACACAACAGAACCATACGAAAAATAACAAACACATGTTGGAAATAAACAACCAAATACCTTTTAAGGCGAGGATCCTCGAGTTTGGGTTCATAAGAGCAGAATCAGCAGTAATAGGCCTCCGTAGAGGCTGCATCGGCATATTCATATCTATAACTACAACACTGTTCTGTGGTGCAGTCTCTCGTACACATATATACTTGTCAGACTCCATTGTAACATTTGTAAACGTAATGAATTGCTGATTTATCCCAATGCTCGGAAGCTACAAACCAAAATCAAAACGAAGCTTCATGTCACAAATAACTTGAATCACATCAGAATCGTATCACAGATATCAAAGATCTGGAAACATTTTAGATAAATCTGATCAATGACATCAACGAGAATGAAAATGAAACTCAACGATCGAGCAGAATTTCGTAAGAGTAAGAAACTGGAATCAATCAAAACAACAGCTGAATCAAGAAGTAGAGCTACAGAAACCACTTCATCGTTCAAAATCAAGCTTGATTCGATGAAATACACATATCTCTCAGCAGAAAATGGAGAAGGAAGAAGAAGAACTCACCGTGAGGACCTCCTTCATCGTGATGGGAGCATTAGCTGCCGCCATGTTTTGACCTCAGATCGCGTGAAGAGAATCCGGAGGCAGAATAAGATCCACGATCAGCAGCGATGGAGAGAACACCGAAACGAAATCGCTGCTAGATCTAAAGCCTAGAGAAGAAGGAGAAGAGAGAGAGAGTTAAGAGGAAAGACAACAAAAAAAATCGAGATTCTTTTTTTTTTAATGGAAGTGTGTAGTGAGTAAGAGCGATCCAATAAGGGTCAGACACGTGTACACATAAAGATGGACGACTTGGTACAAGACTACAAGTGCCTTCTTTAAGCTATACACTATGCAATTTTTGCTACTTATTATGCTAAATCATACCAAAGGTTAATTAATGTTTCTACATTAAAAGATTAGAAATCGATTTTTCGAAGATACACAATTTATTGCAGATTAATGGAGACATAGGTCACGCTATCTACTTGCAAGTCGCACCATTGCGAAGATCGGATAATGTGAGCTCAAGCTCGAAATCACCGACGATGTTTGTGTTTTGAGAAACATGGCTACTATATCTCCGTTAATATGTATTTGCGGAAAATCGATCTCAGATGTAAAATCAATAGTAAGCATTTAATCAACCATTGGACTAAAAAAACTTCCACAATTTTTAATCCAAGTTTTTCTATATTATTCATAATGAAATTTACAAATTACAACGAGTCGTCTCTTTAAGGTAAAAAAAGATTTTAAAGCAAAACAAATCATCATAGTTAGAAATATAAGCTGGTATAATTTTGTTTTTAGATACAAATCTAATATTACCATTTTTTCCCACCAAAAAAATCAAATATTACCATTTTATCTATGTCAAAACTCAATTTAATTTAAATGTATTTTTTAAAAAAAAATCAGTTTGGATAATTAATTCTGTTGGAAAAATAAACATTCATGCTTTTTCACATAAAGCGTAGAAGCAACGAAATGTTTTTTAATTGGTCTTCTTATAAAATCTTCGAAAATTTTTAAACATATGATTATGATTTTGATTTAGGGTTCTTCTAATTTCATTAGATTAGATCTCAGAGAAGACTTCTTCTTCTTCGTCTTCTTCTTCTTCCGCCATGAAATCGATTCATCATCACCATAGAGCTCCATTAATCTCTGCTTCTTCTTCATCTTCTTCTTCTTCCTCAAGCCACTCTTTTGTATCTAAGCTTCTTCTTCTCCTCACTCTACTTCCCGTTTCTCTCGCTTGTCTCGCCTTTATTCTCCAATGGCGAGGCGGTGGTCTCGCCGATCCCGCCTCCGCTTCCGTCGGTTCATCAACGTCGGTTCCTGGAGCTTCCGATCTCAATCACGAAGTCTTCCCTGGTATGGAGACTGTTTCGTCTGTTTCCCCTAAAGCTCATCAATCTTCGTCTGATTGCTCAAATCTAGCTCGAAGCTCGTCTCCTTCGTTTCCTTATTATGGTGATTGGAAGTTTGGTGTTGATACTAGTTTAAAGCCACAGGTAATTGATAACAGAGATCACTGATTTTGAAGTTTTTGAATCGATCTGGATCTAGAATCTTACTCTGAGTACTGATCTGGAGAATGGGTTCTTGCTTTGGATCATAGAGATTGATCAGATCTGTCTTTAGTTTTTTTCACTTGTAAAGTTCTTGTTTTTATGATTCAGACATTGCTCTATTGTTTCCTCTTGTTTGCAGATATGTATTACGACTAGTACATCAGCTGGATTGGATCAGATTCTACCATGGATGTTCTACCATAAGGTCATTGGAGTCTCAACATTTTTCCTTTTCGTCGAAGGGAAAGCTGCTACGCCGAGCATTTCGAAAGTTCTGGAGTCTATTCCTGTGAGTCCGAACTTCCTTTCTGGTTTCATCACCTAGTTTTAGGCGTAAAATGTCGAATAAGATGATTGTTGTATTTGAGGCGATGTATAGTCGATAAACGTAGTTGGATGTCTCTTTCAGGGGGTTAAGGTAATATACAGGACAAAAGAGCTTGAGGAGAAGCAGGCAAAGAGGTTAGTAAATTACACCATTGCTTATCTGGTGCAGATACGTAGCTTTAGAAGGCACTACTGATCACGTTAATGTCGTACTCTTTGATTTGTTTTCATTAGCCGGATTTGGAACGAGACGTGGCTATCTTCTTTCTTTTATAAGCCCTGCAATTATGAGTTATTTGTCAAACAGTCTCTCAACATGGAAATGGCTATTGTCATGGCAAGGGTAAGGATTTTTATGGATCGTATTTGGTTGATAGGTCTCATGTTATATTCACTTTTTTTTGTTGTTCTTACTTTAAGGACGCGGGCATGGATTGGATACTTCATCTTGACACAGACGAGCTAATATACCCAGCAGGTGCTCGTGAGTACTCATTGAGACGGTTGCTGCTTGATGTTCCTCCTAATGTGGATATGGTTATATTCCCAAATTATGTGAGTGACATATGATTCACATTCTTGCATTGCTTATTTAAGTTAGTTTTGTGGTCAGTGAGTGTTAGAGTTCCTTATATGATCTGAGCTTTGGTATGAATAATGCTTTTGGTTTGTTCTCTAGGAAAGCAGCGTAGAACGAGATGATATCAAGGATCCTTTTACGGAGGTATAACTCAGTTTGTATGAATTAAATTGAAGAGATTTAGTGTCTACATTTTTGGTTGTTATGTTAGTACTACTTTTGAGATATGTTTTCTGCAAGCAGGTGTCAATGTTCAAGAAGAATTACGATCATCTTCCAAAAGACACATATTTTGGAATGTACAAAGAAGCTACTCGAAATAATCCAAATTACTTCTTGACATATGGTAACGGCAAATCAGTGGCTCGGGTTCAAGATCACCTTCGACCAAATGGAGCACACAGATGGCATAATTACATGAAAACTCCCAAGTATGTGTTATCGTATGTTCGTTTTCTATTGGTTAATACTTTATGGTTAGTCTAGTATAGAATCATGTGACTAGCATGAGGAGTTTGCAATGGAGTATAGGAACGACTCAGAGCTCAATTAATATTTTTTTGCATCCTGTTGATCCTTGGTAGTGAGATCAAATTGGAGGAGGCTGCTGTCTTACACTACACATATGCCAAATTTTCGGACTTAACATCCAGACGTGATAGGTGTGGCTGCAAGCCTACAAAGGAAGACGTGAAAAGATGTTTTATGTTGGATTTTGACAGATCTGTGAGCATCTTTTCCTTAGTATCTCTTGAATTCCTTAGTCATTTCTTAAAATATATGTGCTTCACGTCCACTTACCCGTTTGGATGATGAACGTTGTAGGCATTTATAATTGCGTCAACAGCAACTGAAGAAGAAATGTTAAGCTGGTAAGAGTCTTAACTGCAGCATTGTATTCTTTCTTGAGTACTTGTGCGATGGAAAACTTTCGACGCTTTTTTATCTTGATACGAAAGTGATGTGTCCTGTTTAGGTATCGTGAACACGTTGTGTGGGGCGACAAAGAAGTGAAGACGAAACTCCTTAAGAAGGGTATTCTGACTCGCATTTATTCGCCAATGGTAAGAAAATGACTCTTTCGAAACACAAAGTTTCTGGAATGTCGAGTTCTTGCAAGTCAATTGTAAAAAGGATGTATATATATACTTTTGGTCTGTAAATTGCAGGTAGTTATACAAGCATTGAAAGAGTCCGGTGTTTTCAGCTCGGTTGTTTCATCAGCTTCAACAAATCTTTCAAAGAAAAAGTTCCTAGCATCAATGGACAAAACCAACTCATCGAGATCTACAGCCTCCGGGTCGCTTCCATCGAATGACAAAGAGTCTCAGGGCATCTCTGCAAGGCACCTTCTTGCAACTGAATCAGCAGCTATCCCTCCTTTATCGCCTCCTGGGATGGAACACGCTAGACTTATCACAGAGGAGGATTAACAGGTTTTAGCATCGAGCTGACGCTTTCGCTTCCTCCTCTTTTACTGATATCGATACTCGATGCAATGCTAGTGCTGTGTAGCTTTAGGAAAGCAAGTGAAGTGAGGAGTGAAGAAAGCGCGCTCGTGTGATTCTTTCAAGTCATCTTTAACACAGAGAGAGAGAGATAGAGAGATAGAGTGAGAGACATTGGTTCTGTAATCTCATTTCGTTTTTCTCTCGTTTTGTAGCATTTTTTATATTGACATTGTTACTTCTATGTGTAAGTTTATTTGATTATGTACAGAACTTTGAAGCGCAGGCTTTAAACATATCACCCTTTTACTACTTACTGGAGAATCATGATCTGGTCCAGGGTTTTCGGATTTTTCGAATCATTCGGTATTGGGATTCGAGGTTTAGAGTTTTTAGGTTTTTCGGGTTCGGGTTTTTTGGCCCACCTAATCACTTGTTTGCTTTGGAACCAATTAGTTCACTTCTTAGTGGTAGTTGTGTACATTTGCCGATTTGGTATAAAAAGCCACCGTCACACCATTGAAGACCATCAAATATTTTTCACGTGTGTTGATAAAGACTCTTCCTTGTGTTGAGTTTCGTGACTGTTTTGGTATATGTTTTTGCCTTTTTCTTATATAAAAGACAATTCGTTTAAGTGGTAAACCACGAATAAACTTTACTGGTGAGGAAACTTTAGTTTTGATGATTTATTTGGTAGTCATTTGTAGTCAAAACTGCAAACTAAACTCGGATAAACCAAAGGAAAAAAAAAAGAGAAATCCGAATTGAAATAAACATCCGTTTAGATTTTCATATCAACTTCTTAAACCGATCTAGTTTTAAATACTAAACCCACTGAGCATATGATAGGGAAATCAAATAGGTGTAACAAAAAAATAAAAACACAATTAATCCAAAATTCTTTTAAATAAAATGAGTAACAAAATCTCTCAAACATGAATTATTCAATTTTATAAAAAAACTCGGTTTTAGGAATCCAGCCTCCTTAAATCTCAAAACAAAAATTTCATCAACATCTCTCAGTTTCTTGCGTGTCTTAAACCGCAATTTAAATCGGAAAATGAGGGGAAAAAAGGCGAAAGCGATGATGCTTAGGCACCACCTGATCCGTACTTCTTACCGAGAACAAGCAGCTGCAATTTGTCGTAGCCGGAAAGCACACCAGCACCCGCGATAGCACGAAGAATGTTGGCACCAGCTCCCTTGAAGAGCGACTTAGCTCCTTCGTTTTTGAGGATCTGAGCAAAGGCGTCCATTGAGCTCTTGTACTTGACAGCTTCACCTGATGTCATCATCATTCTTCTACGGACCGTGTCAATTGGGTAAGATGCAAGACCAGCACCGTTAGTAATGACCCATCCAAGGGCAAAACTAGCAAAGAAACTGTCCTGAAATGACCAAAAGAGAACAAACCGAAACATGTCAAAAACCAACCAGAGAACACGAAGATCCGAGAGAGTGGAGGAACACGACAAACCTGCAAGTCTCCGGTGAGGAGAACAGGCTTCACAGAGTCATAGAGTCCAAAGTAAAGACCACGGTAGACAATGATACCAACACAAGAGATGTTGAAACCACGGTAAAGACCAGCAATACCATCAGACTTGAGCGTCTTTCTGTAGACATCGACAAGACCATCAAACTGACGGCCACCACCTCCTTTCTTTGCAGCCTTGGCATCATTAGCTAGACGGGTACGTGCGTAGTCAAGGGAATACACAAACAAAAGGGAAGACGCACCAGCTGCTCCTCCAGACGCCAAGTTACCGGCAAACCACTTCCAGTAACCATCCCTGTCTTTCTTAAAGTTGAAAAGCCTTTTGAAGTAATCTTTGAACGCAAAGTTCAAGGCCTAGCAAGGGAAAAGAAAAGAAGATTACAACTTAGTGTTACGTTTCATAAACGATTAAACAGCGAGAGTGTGAAACTCGACAAACCTGAGTAGGGAAATAACGGATGACATTGGCGGTGTTACCTCTCCATAGAGAACCAACACCTTCATCCTTTATTGTTCTTTTAAAACAGTCGCCAATACCCTTGTATGGTTCAGAAAGCCTACCAGCTTTAATCATCTCATCCTGGTTCTGAATCAAAAGCTTAACACGCTCGATAGGAGCAGCAGCAGTCTTTGATACAGCAGCCGAAACACCACCCATCATAAAATCAATAGCGAAGTTAGTGAACCCTTTCTCTCCTGGAGCTTGAACAAACACCGGAGAAGCAGTTGCTGCCATCATGGATGTGGTGTTAAAAGGAACTTGAAATGCAGCATTGGAGTAGGTTCCGTAGGTTTGTCGTTGGTACATCGATGGCCTCTGGTGAACACTTGAACGGAGAAATTGGCCAGCAGCTTTCTGGGCAATAGTAGGGTGCTGGACTTGATCAACCATTTTGAACTCTGCAAAAATTTACAATACTGTTTATAAGAATTCAGATATGATCATATGCTGTAAACCGAACAAATACAACAACAAAAGCTCCGAAACTGTAAAACTAGGATTCTTCAGTAGTCAAAACAAAATTCAAAACCTAAGCAAAAATCTAAGAGCATCAGATCAGAGAGCTGAACTTGATCAACCATTTTAAACTCTGCAAAAACTACAATACTGCTTATGAGAATTCAAATATGATCATGCTATAAACCGATTTTCGAACAGAAATGCCACGATGAAAGCTCCGAAATGTAAAACTAGGATTCTCCAGGAGTCAAAACAAAATTGAAAAACGTAAACAAAAATCTAAGAGCATCAGATCAGAGAAAGCTTTTCGTTAAAGGAGTCTCACAACAACAGATCCAACACATTTTGAACCAAAGGCATCAGATCGAAACCATATCAATGATAAAAAAACAACAACAACACGCAGATCTATAGTCTAACAAACCAAAACACCAAAAATTCAACCAGAAACTGAAATATACATTCCGATCAGAGAACAGTCAATCGAATATCATCATTTCTCAACAAAAACAAACAGATCTACGAAACGAAACATCTCATTTTCACCTTACAGATCCAAAAAACGAAAAAAAACACAGATCGATTGAAAACTAAGAAACGATTCGTGAGATTTTAAACAACGATGCAGATCTGAGAGAAATGAATCTTTACCTTAAGAACAAATCAATGGTTGAGCAAGAAACCTGGAAGGAGACAACGCTCTTGAACCTCACGAAGATGAGAGACGAAGCGAAAGAGGTAGAGAGAGAGAGGCTTTGAAAAGCGAAACTGTTGTTGGCCTTTTATCGTCTCGAGAAAATAGGGTCTCGCACGAAGGCTCTCTCTCTCGCAGTCGTCACTTGACCAGTGGAAGGATGGGTGATAATAATCAAGTGGAGCAGGAGTATTTAACCTGCTTTGTTTATAATCCGTTGGATCGTACCTGTTAAAATATGATTTATTACTGACCGTTGATTGTGCTTACTTTTCGTGAGGAATTGTTTTTTTATGCGATGGTATGACTCTAGTGTTAGCCGTTAGATCTTGACGATTTTTCTTAAGCTAAGAATCTGGAACGTTGACTGGAAATGGCATCGTTGAGGCAACTAGTGGGAAAGGTTCTTTGGTCTACCTACCATACCGAGTCAGATCAATTTGCATAATTTTATAGAAAATAATTAATTATTTGATATTTTACTATTTGTGATTTTATAATATGAAAAAGGTTTATTCTTAGCTTTTATTTATAATATTTCTTAGTTTATTTTCTAGAACTACCAAGCCGTTTGTCAACTAGTAAGATTGGACCTAACGTCTAAATAAAAAATTAATTCGATGTCAATTTTTTAGATTTTTTAAATATTTTAATTTAATTTAATTTTATAAATATTTTTAATTCTTTTATAGCAAAACCTATTTATACATACAAGTTTAATGATTAGAATAATTTTTTGATTAATTTAACGAAACAAATTTAGTTAAAAATCTAATTTGATAGGTTAATAATGATATTATTTGAATAATCAAATTTATACGGAAACTAATTGGACGAATTGAGAATAATAGGGCTAAACGAGATTTTTCAAGTGTAGTATTCCCTTTGTTTCGAATTAGTTGATGTTTAAGGTTATTGCACGTCGATCAAGAAAATTACTAACTTTGATCAACCAATAAAAATTACATTACAGAATAGTCACAAATAAAAATTACATTACAGAATAGTCACAACCACCGAAGAACATTGTTTTTTTGCAAAAAAACTAGAAATCAACTAAAATGAATAGAAAAAAATTCTCTTAATCAACTGAAATGAAACGAAAAATCTCTTAAAACATCAACTAAAATGAAAGGGAAGGCGTACATACTATATTATGTAAAGAATGCATAAAGAGTGTATTATGCTGAGATTTCGTTAAGTAATTATTCTGAAAAAGTGGAAACTTTTAGCTCAAAAATATATTTCTTGGCAAATCAAGATATCAACTCAAATGTAGCAGTCATTAACTTCAACATCATAAGAGTGGCGAATAAAAAGTATGGCTCCCCAAAAAAATCAAGAGCCTTATTAAAACAGCACAAAGACAAAAGTAAAAAACAGAATCAAAGTTGTTTATAGAGAGGCTCGGGTAGGAGTTTTAAAGGGAACAACAACAATTAACAACTGCAACATCATCATCACTTGTCGACTACTTCAATCAGACTTGGCTCATAGTCGTTTGGTGCCACAAATCCGTGGAGGTTCATCACCGTGGCAGCCACATTCGCAAGCCCTGGTGTATCCAAATCCTGTCTGAACTTCACTCCTGCCGACAAACCTGGTCCTCCAATGGCAATTGGCACCTGCACGCACGCACGCACACACCATGTTTAAATCTCACATAAGACCTATCATGCTCGGTCTAATCTTTTAGTAATGTGAGGACTTACCGGTTTCAGGGTGTGGGATGTAAGAATCTGAAGGTTTCCTTCCTTATCGAGAGCGGGCTTGCCAGCTTTGTCCCTTTTAACCATGTCCTCAGCATTTCCGTGATCTGCAGTCACAACGTATATCCCTCCCACCTTTTCAATGGCCTCGAGGATGATCTGCAAACCGGGGACCAGAACTCGTGAGTCATTTGCTAGTACTAAAGCTGGTCTCTTATTCCCATTTATTTATGGCAAACTAAATCGAAACCATACCTTCACAGCAACATCAGCAGCCTCACACGCAACAACAGTTGCTTGAATATCGCCGGTATGACCAACCATATCTCCATTTGGCAAGTTAACACGCACCTGAAAATCATACACACCGAATTAAGAAACCAAATGTTTTATGGGTTGATACAATATGATAAGATCATAAACCTTACCTGGTCAAACTTGCTGCTAAGGATAGCATCCCTCGCCTTCTCAGCAATTTCCAGCGCTTTCATCTTTGGCTGGACATTGAATGATATTCCACTATCACTAGGAATCTCAACGTACTCTTCTAGCTTTTCGTTGAAATATCCAGAGCGGTTTCCGTTCCAAAAGAAGGTAACATGGCCAAACTTAACTGTCTCACTGTTTCAGTGAAATGAATGAAAAGTTTTGCATATGTCAATATCTGAAATTTTACATTCTATGCAAAATAGCATCAAGTTTATAGTCTCATCAACAAAGATAAACTAGACCTCTATTTCATTTCCAATTCTAGCAAATTCTCAAAAGATTTTCGCACTAATCGAAGACAATAAACTAATGGAAAAATGCAAGAGAAGACAATACACTAATGGAAAAAAGAAGGAATAAAGAGAGGAGAGGTTTGAAGAGTTAACCTGCAAGCAAAAGTTCGGATGCCATTGTGTGCAAGATATTCTCCAGAAGTTCTGTCAATCAATGGTGGAGAAACAAGATAATGGCTAGGAAGCTTTAGCTCACCATCATATTGGAGCATGCCTGCATAACGTATCTTTGGGACTCTTACACGATCAAACTTATCGAAATCTGCATACTCGAGTGCCTTTGCGTGCATAACCATTCGATCAGCACGGAAGTTGAAAGTTACAACTGCGTCGCCATCAACAATTGGACCAACAGCCTTTCCACTGTCATCAACAATGACAAACGGAGGCAAATACTGATCATTAGCACCAGGTTCAGCCCTCAGTGTCTTAACTGCTTCAAGGGCACTTTTGAATTTGTGTGGAGCTTCTCCGAGAACTTGAGCATCCCACCCTCGTTTAACAACATTCCAATCATTCTGAAAAGAATGCAACCAGAACCTCCATTAAAGGAACATCATAAACTAAAAGCTAAGCCTAATCCATTTCTTGATCAAACAAAGATATCAAAAGCTTTGAACTTTTTCTATCTAAATGATAATGAACTCTAACCTCATAACGGTCCATCGTAACATTCATACGACCACCACCAGATGCAACCTGAGCATCAACACCTTTAGAACGTAACTCAGCAAGGTCCTTTTCAAGAGTTTCAACGAATCCAACACTAGACCCATCCAAAACATCACGACCATCAGTAAGAATATGAACACGGATTCTCTTAGCGCCACGTTCCGCAAAACCCTTAAGCAACAACTACAAAATCCAAAAAGGAAAAACAAAATCAACAAACCAAAACGTTTCAACACACAACACAAAAGAGATCACAAGAGGTATTAAAAGACTACCTGAACTTGATCAAGACGAGAGTGAACTCCACCATCACTAAGAAGACCAACGAGATGAACAGTACCATTCTCAAAAGACTCAGAAATGTATTTAAAACCTTCATCTTCATAGATTTTCCCAGAAGCAAGAGCAAGATCTACAAGCTTAGCACCTTGAGCATAGATTCTACCAGCTCCAAGAGCATTATGACCAACTTCACTATTCCCCATATCATCTTCACTAGGAAGACCAACGGCAGTTCCATGAGCTTTGATCAATCTCCATGTATCAGGTCTCCCCTGTAAAGAAAAACAAAACGAAATCAACAATCGGAATCTTAAACAAAGAAGAAGAAGAAGAATCAAAACAGAACATACGTTTTTAAGAGAATCCATTGTAGGAGTAGGAGCTTTATGAATACAATTGTATTGATCAGGTTCAGATTCACCCCATCCATCAAGAACAATCAATCCGATTGTTTTACCCTTAGGAAGCTTAGGATGATCTTCAAGTTTCCAGTTAACGTCGCCGGAGCTACCCATAGCTACGATTCAAGATCGAGAAACGACGGTGAGAGATCGGAGATTACAGAAACAGATCTGAGAAAAACGAGAAAGGAGCTTACCTGAAACTTCAAAAGAGGCGTATGGAGATTCGAGAAGACGATGTGGTAGGTTGTGAGCTAAACACTGACGCAGAGGATTTTATAAATAGAGAAAAGTTTTAGTGTGATGACGTGGCGAGTTTTTAATGGGCTTTTGCTTTGGGCCCAAGTTAATATTTTAAAAAAGGAAAAACGAATATTCTTTTTAGTTTATTTACGTGATGGAACATGCTGGTTAGGTTTAAGAGAGTTAGATATTTCACTAGATCTATTTCCAAATTTGTATTATTTTTGTTATATGGTTCATTGACTCCCACAAACATTTACATTTCTCATTAGACAATTTGTCAAAAAAAAATAATAATAAATATTCGAATTTAAATATTTTTTTTTTTTCTAGATACGAAAAAATACTCGAAATTAGAAAACCGAACTAAATCTGACAGGAAAAAATTGTTTCATCTGACATAATATTCGAATAGATCCTAATTTTTATAGATTAATTTACAGAAATACATTTAAAAGGAAAAGAAATTTTACATTTACATCTGTCTTTTAATGGTTCTCAAATATACACCTCCTATTTGCACAAATAGGGTTTAGGGTTTAAGATTTAGTGATTAGGGCTTATGGTTTAGCTATTAGGGTTTAAATTTTAGGAATTATGGTTTAAGGTTTAACGTTTAGGGTTTCTTTTAGTCTAGGGGTATAATGGTCTTTTTCATTAAAAAATGAGGTGTAAAAATAAAAAATTTTCAATCAGGGGTATTTTTGAAAAAACAGACAATACAAAGGTGTATTTTTGTAAGTCTCCCATTTTTATATTCAAAGAACCAAATCGAAACTGAAATCGGTCTGAATAGATATCCGGAGTTTTTTTTTTGTCACAAGATATCTGAAGTATTTGAATTCGAACAAAGGTAAAAATAATATTTGAACCAAAAATATCCAAAGTTAAAATTATATATTTGTGAGTATTTTTCTAATATTTTGATTATTTTCCGACTATTCTATAATGTTCTTTAACATTTTTGTAGTTATTTTTAGGTAGTTCCAATATTCAAATGGGATCCAAAAATCTTTAGATACACTTCGATTCTTTATACAAATATTGAAATTGACTTGAACTCGAACCGGAAAAGTTTACCCCGAATAAGTTCAACATTTTGAAACTGAACTCTCTGATAGCTGAATCAAGATCGATCCGTACCCGAATGTCCCCTATTAGATGTTATTCTATAGAAGTCATAGACAAACTTATGAATTTCTTGACGAACATAAGATCTCTTATTTTGAAGAAAACAACAATTAGTGCCAAATGTGATCACGATAAATAGTTTAATCTCCATGATTTTGATTGAGAATTTGAGATGAGCATTTTGACAAAAGTTGTATTTAAAAATTGATCTATTGCTTTCAAGTTCCAATTTGAGATGGGCTTGTAAATAATTTTAATGGGCCTAAGATAAAAAGTTTCTCATTAAGTCCATATCCATATTTTCAAAAAAACTATAATATGATTCGTGTTATCAAAGTTAAGTGGGCTAGGATAAGTAGACTTTTTTGTCGTAAGTTTTCTTTTTTGGTGGATCAGGGGTGGAAAATTTGGTTCAGGTCGGGTTCTGTTTGGATTCGCCCAAACATCAAGTATTTTTACAATTCGAATTGGATTCAATTCTAGTATATTTGAGTTTAGATTGAGTTTAGCAACGTAAAAGAAATCTGAATATATCCAAACTATTTCAAGCCCGATCCGAATTCAGATATTTTCGGATTTTGGGTTCAGATTCATATATTATTGCGAATCCGGTTCGAGTGTGGGTCAAATTCAGATTTTCTTTTACGGATTTTTTGGTTTTCCGAACTCGGTTCAAGGTTTATCATTTTTTTGAATTTTGAACTCGATTTCAGTTTGAGAATTTTCGGGTTTTTTTCGGCACATGTTTCGGTACTTGTTCAAATTCGATTTGAGATATTTTGAACTTTTAAGATAATACCCAACACTAGGTTTGAGTGTTCGGTTACCCATTCGTTTTGATTCGGTTCTTTCGGTTCTCAGTTCTTTCGGTTTTCAAAAAATTAAAACCATTCGGTTCCTAAAGTATTTCGGTTCGGTTCCGGTTCGGGTTCGGTTCTGTTTGTATTAAGTAACCGTTCAGATATTAATATTAGGATATTTTTGGGTATTTTCGGATATTTTCGGGTATTTTGGGTATATTTTCGGGTATTTCAAATATTTTCGGGTATTTTGGGTATATTTTCGGGTATTTCAAATATTTTCGGGTATTTTTAGATATTTTCGGTTAGTTAGGTTACCCGTTCGGTTCCGGTTCAGCTTTAGTTTTTTCGGTTCTCAAAAATTGGAACTATTCAATTATTTTTCAACTACGGTACTAACTAGTTCGATTATTTTTCGGTTCGATTATTCGGTTCCGGTTATTTTGTCCAGGTCTACCCAACACATCACCGAACAAAATCCGTTACTTTTACAAATTGGTTCGGGTTCAAATTTAAATTTTTTAGATCGACTTCAAATCGGTATTTCGGATTCGGGTTTTTGTCCATCATCAAGGGTGGAAAAGGAAAGTAAGTATAAATGTAGATTTATACGGTTTTTCTTTTATCAAAAGATTTATAATATTCAAAATATTTAAAACGGTTTATACGGAAAATGATATATATATATATACATATAGATTTAACAGATAACAAAAATAAGGTAGATGAACAACTGTTACAGGCTAAAATTGAATGCCTCATTGGATCAATATGATTGGTTGAAAATAATAAAAAAGATATAAATAATTTTTTTTTTGGGATTATTAAAGTTTAATGGAGAGAAAAAGGAGGAGAAAAAATCAGATGAACACAGCCTGTATAATTTTTTTTTTTTTTTGTGAAAGACTGACGACAAACACTCTCTCTTCTTCTTCTTCTTCTTCTTTCTCCTTTTTGTCCTCTCTCTCTCTCCACCGGCGACCATTAATTCTCTCTCCTCCGTAATCTCCATTGTTCTCGATTTGTTTTCTTCAAACCCATCACTAAAGTTTCGATCTTTTTGCCAAGACGTGACGGCGACTGCTTTTTTTTTTTTATTACTGAGTCACACGAGTTTTGACTCGCTTCTGGAGATTTGTTTACTTCTCCAGAGGCTAAAGTAGAAGAAGAACAACAATGGGGTTTCTCTGTTATCTCTTTCTCTTTCTCTCTTATCATCTACAAAATCTCTCTGCTCAATCTCCTCAGACCAATGCCACTTCTTCTCTCGATGCTCTGCTTCAAGATTACTCTTTTAGAGCTTTTGTTCGACCACGCACAGGCATTCTCTATGAAGCCAATGTTCCTTCAAATCTAACAGGGATCAAAATCTCCGCCATGAGACTTAGAAGTGGAAGCTTAAGAAGAAGAGGAGTGAAATCACTTAACGAATTCTCGATTCCAACAGGTGTAATCGTGAAGCCGTATGTGACAAGGCTTGTTCTTGTTTATCAAAACCTAGCTAATTTCTCTCATTTGTATTACCCTTTATCTGGTTATGACTATGTTGCTCCTGTCTTGGGTCTTCTCGCTTATGATGCTAAGAATCTTTCAGCTACTAATCTCCCTCAGCTTGATTTGAATGCATCAGATAATCCGATTCGAATCGGTTTCTCTGATCTTGAACCAATCCCACAAGGGTCTAGTGTTAAGTGTGTTAGATTTGATTCACAAGGTCAAGTGAGTTTCAGTGATTCAATTCAGCCTGGGAACACATGTGAGATAGAGAGTCAAGGACATTTCTCAGTTGTGGTTAAATCCGTTGCTTCATCTCCATCTCCAGCACCATCTCCTCCTGTAAGTAAGAAGAAGAGCTCTGAGTCTGATTCAAAGACTTGGATAATAGTTGGTTCAGTAGTAGGTGGATTGATACTGTTTGGACTATTGTTGTTTCTGGTTATGCGATGTCGAAACTATAAGAAGCAAGAGAGAATGAAGGAGATGGAGAGAGCTGGTGAGACAGGGGAAGCTTTGAGAATGACTCAAGTGGGAGAAACAAGAGCACCAACTGCTACAACGACTCGTACACAACCTATGCTTGAAACCGAATACGCACCTTAGGACAAAACCTTTCGAGTCCTTGACTACATTCTGTGTACATCTTCTTCATCATCTTCTTGATCATTTGTTTCTTTTGGTAAAGTGTTATTCTTTTTTCGTTTTGTGGCTAGCAAGTTGAAGCTTCTTCTTGACATTCATATTGTTTCTCTACGGGTGAGTTAAGGAAATAAGTATTCTTGTTTTTAACTTTGGTGGATTGTTTCTTGAGTACACTCATTGTTTTTGTTTCTCTAACTACTTTTGATGTACATGTTTGTATCTTGTTTCTTTGGTAATAATATCAACATGCTTTGTTTTGACAAGCAGAGAAGAATACCAAATCCATACCGAACTTCGAGCTTAGCATCCTTCAGTTGTATGAGTGTTTCATTGCAGTGATGAGCTACATGCAGCTTGTTTACTCTTTAAGTCCTAAACCTTTCTTATTAGAAGATCATCCAGTGAGCAAATATGTTTTGGAACTAAAGAGCTATCGATATAATGGAGGATCGGTTGTATTAGTAGAGTTTCACTATTCTTTATACTTTTTTTTGCCTTCTTGAGAAGATGGCTTGCATTGGAGACTCCATTGTCTATCACAGAAGCTGTTTCATGTTACAACATTGTCTTGCTTGCTCCATCATAAGACAAATCAGCGCGGTGATTCAGATTTTTCAGAAAAGTGATTGAAATGTGATTGCATGAGTGGATCAGCCTAGCTTGAGTCTTCTTGTGCAATAAAAATGTAAAGACAACAATGTTAATGTAGTAACATTACTATACTTTTGCTCTGACTTTCTGCAGATATCATAAGACTCTTAAAAATTCAGTCAAGTACTTTGTTGTCTCATCATTCCCAAATCTTAATGTCTCCTAGGTTTTAAAGTTGCATTGTATTAAAAATGTTTTTAAGGACATTGTACTTTGTGTGTTCTTTATCTGTTTGGGAATAGCTTAAAAGTGTTTCCAACAACATCAAAGTCAGATCTCAACGGTAAAATTAAAAAAAAAAACAATCTTCATTTTCACTAAAGAAGCAAAGAGATTCTTCTTTATGATTTGTCTTTCCTCTTCATGAAAAGCAAAGTAAAGAAGGAGAACAACACTTCTGTTGTTTGTGCACAATCTTGTGTTGTTATAAAGGTGAAATTAGAAGTGAATGAATCTCTATGAAAGTTGGTGAGAGAGCAACTCAGTGATATGAAACAAATATTCCTTTGAAGAAAGTAAATATATATAAAAAATGAAAAGGGTTTGGTTTACAAGAGAGGACCATTTTTTTGTAAGATGAATTAAGAGATGAGCCCACTTTGAAAAGGACATAGCAAGAGGGGACCTCATGTGAATCTGTAAGCAAAGACAGAGGGCTTTGACCTGACCTTCTTCATCTTCTTCTTCTTCTTCCATTATTAGCCACATACACTCATAGTAAAACCATGTGATTCATCATCACAAGCCTCCATTGGACTCTCTCAAAAAGTATCTAAAACTATACCGTTTAGGTTCTATCCGCAACAAATCGCACACCCGAAGGTAGTTTTCGATGAGACAAAAAAGTCATTTGTTCACATAGCAAGAGTTTAACTTAAAAGCATGTATTATCCATAAACATAGAAATGTTGTTATAACCAACCACATGGCATTAAGGTTTGAACTCTGAATTTTGAAAGCAAGAAAGATAAGTTTTTAAAGCTTCAAAAGCTTTTATCCAAACTTGTATCCAACGAAAATCAAATGCAAACAACAGTATAAGATTCACCAGCTTCTTAGTCTTCTGGAATTGACTTTATTTGTGGCCATAAGTTTTCACCTTAAGCCCCTACATAACATCAACATGTGTTACTCAAAGTTAAATCGCAAGCCAAACACGAGGATTTACTATATCGAACAGAAAGAAAGTCGCTGCCCAGGAGCTTCACACGATAAAAGAAACAAGAAATGCTCAATGATCAATTAACCAACCATAACAAGGATCTCAACCATTCGTACAGGACAATAAAAAACACCCTACACAAGCTCTAAGAGGCAAAGAACTAAGCAGAGAAGTGCCTAGAATAATCTATCGAGTATCGAAAAGGATCAAAACTCATTCATTTCAATTGAACAAGAGCTTTCTACACAGAACAGCAACCAAATCAGCACCCTGAAGATCGACACTGTCTAAGAGGCGAAGAACTAAGCAGAAATGCCTAGAATAATCTACCGAGTATCGAAAAGGATAAAAACTCATTCTTTTCACTTGAACAAGGACTTTCTACACAGAACAACAACCAACCTAGCACCCTGACGATTAAAACCGACAAAGAACTACGCAATGGCGCATCTGCTTAAGCCTAAGATAGCTGATAACATTAGCTATCTCCACAAGGTCTCTCTTCTAAAGCTCTTAAAGGATGTTCATTTTCGAGAGCCCCAAAGAAACACAGAGCTTTCTAGTAATCACACAAAAACCTTTACTTGTACACAATAATAGCTTGTGTACTAATGCGAAATTCGTATTCATGGAAGAACAAAACCTACATTAATTGGGTTTTTTTTTCTCCCTATGGAAACAATCAAGAGGACTAAGCTAAGAAAAGATCATAGAGAACACAGATCCTAATAAGAAATTAGACAAAGTAACACAAACCTGAAGAACAAAAAGCAGATCAAGAAGAAGCTTTCTCGACGACTTTCTTATCGCGTCTCTCCATAGCAACATCCCATTCATCATGTCCAATATGCTTAGGCTGTTTCAATCCCAAATCTCAAATCATCAAAACCCAAAACGTTGAATGAATCAAATACCTCAAAACACAGATCAAATCGTGAAAATGAAAACCCTAGAAGAGAAAGAGAGAGAGAGAGGCAATGAAAGAACAAATCATACACGGCCATGATAAGCTTTGTGAATGTAGTACTGAGAATTTCCCATGATACAGAGCATCCCTCCGATGATTCCTAGAGGAAGAGCTGCTTCTAGCCACACCAATGACATCTTCTTCTTCGTCTTCTTCTCCTTCCTTCGATTCTTCTGCTTCCTCTGTTGTATCAAAGATCTAAACATTTCAGTGGTCCAAGAGTTTTAAGACTCAGTTGAAAAACAAACGGGCTTTTTTAAAGCCCATTAAATTTAGCGCTTTTTTCTTTTCTCACGAGATATTCTAACATTCGGGTTTTCGGGTCGGTTCGTTCAGATGTTTTTATCCAAATTCGGATAGATCTATCTAGGATCCGTTGAAAATCCGATAAACTAGGATTGGACATTCTATCCGAATTTTGAAACTCAAACCAAATCCAACCCGAAATACTTCTATCCCAACCTGAACAATTATGCAAAAGAAAATTTGATTTTGGTTCGGCGTGACAGTATTTCGGATATATGATTTTATTTAAAATCGACTAAAACCTGAACATATATCTGAAAAGTTCAAAAATCTGAAATTTTGCAAACAGAACCTGAATCTAAATCAGATAAACGTGAAAAATCCAAACCGAATCCAAATCGAATCCGAAAAAAAGTTCAAAAAATATATAAAAAGTGACCTAAAAGTCCAAAAATATCCAAACCTGAAAAACTATCGGGTTCGGTTCAATCTAATTCGGTTTAGATTCAGTTCAGATTTCTAATTCGGATTTGTACGTTTATTTTGTTCAATTTGATTCGGTTCAGATTCGGTTTGGTTTGGTTTGAGTCGTTCGCTCAGCCCTAAAGACACACACACAAAAATGGTCATGGAGTGTGAGGAGACAAAACAGAGAAACCAACGAAGTACTTTTGTAAAATTGCGTGAAGACAAGTAGAAGCAAAAACCCTTCTTCTGCTATGTCTGGTCTCTATAATCCAAGCTTCTCACCTTCTCGAGCTGCTTCTCCCCAAATCAGAACAAGCTCTGATGTTGACAGGTGTTTCTTCTTCTCCCTCTCTTATGTCTTCTTCTTCTTCTTCAATGAACTATAAACTCTCTCTATGTCTTCTTAAGTATCTTTGACTCTTTGTTTTTGCTTGTGTTCGTCTTTCTTCAGCCAATACTTATCTCAGTTATTAGCAGAACATCAAAAGCTTGGACCTTTTATGCAAGTTTTGCCCATATGTAGTCGTCTCTTAAATCAAGGTTCTTACTCTCTCTCTCTCTCTCTCTCTCTTCCTTCTTAGATCTACAAGTTCTTGTTAACTTGCTGCTTTCATCTTGATTCTTCAGCATTTCTCTCCTTGATTGCTTCTGTTGATACTCCTTGTCTTTGTTCAGTGGATCTTCTTGTTTGTTTGTGTGGCTTAGTGAATCTTCTAATTGAAGAACTATGAACAAACACAAGTTGTTGATATATTAACTATGTTTGATTCATCCTAAAGTAGATGTTTTTTTTTGTCTAATGCTATTGGTGCCATGACATTTTTTATGTTGCTGTGCAGAGATTTTTCGGGTTAGTGGAATGATGTCGAACCAAGGATTTACTGATTTCGATAGGTTGAGACATCGAAGTCCGAGTCCAATGGCTTCACCAAATCATATGTCTAATGTTCCTCGCGGTGGATTAGGTGGTTGGAATGGTCTTCCACCAGAGGTATCCATTTTCCTTTAAACGTTCGTGCACGTTTAGGTTCCGTCTTTGTATGCTCGGTTAGGAATTGTTAGTCTTGACGGTCTAGGTAACTATTCGTATAGAATTCTAATAAAATGTTAAGTTTTGTTTTTGCTAGAGAATAAGCGGTCTCCATGGAATGGCAATGGAGTGGCAAGGTGGATCTGCTAGCCCAAGTTCATACACGGTGAAGCGTATTTTGCGTTTAGATCTTCCAGTCGAAACATATCCGACTGTAAGTTCTGCCGCATTTGATTTCTCCGAGACAATGAAATCCAGGTGAAAAGAACTCATCGACTAATAGTCTTTTGCTTTTGGTTGTTTAGTTCAATTTTGTTGGAAGGCTTTTAGGTCCTAGAGGGAACTCGTTAAAGCGTGTGGAAGCAACTACGGGTTGCCGTGTGTTTATTAGAGGAAAAGGATCAATTAAAGATCCTGACAAAGTAATGGACAGCTACTTCTATTTCCTTACCGTCTTTTTCGAAATGTTGTTAATCTTTTGCATTGATATGTTTTGCTGCTAGGAAGAGAAACTGAAAGGGAAGCCGGGCTATGAGCATCTCAATGAGCAGCTACATATCCTCATTGAGGCTGATCTTCCCGCTGATATTGTCGATATAAAGCTGCGACAAGCTCAAGAAATAATCGAGGAGTTAGTCAAGCCTGTGGTATGTGCTTTTTAACAATCTTCTTCTCGATTTATTTTTCGAAAGGTCACCTTGCATAGAAGATTTTTGTAATACTTTTGCAGGATGAGTCGCAAGATTACATCAAGAGGCAACAATTGCGAGAGCTCGCGCTGCTGAATTCGAACTTGAGAGAAAACAGTCCTGGTCTGAGCGGTAGTGTCTCTCCTTTCAATTCAAACGCAATGAAACGCCCAAAGACAGGACGCTAAAACAGAGGACGAAGTATCAATAACAACCGTATGTGTGTGTGTATAAACTGGCCTAATGGTGTTGGTTGCGGCTGCTTCTTCTGCTTAGACTGTATGATCCACACAGTGATTCATTCGCGCGAAAGCAGCCTAACAATTATGTTTTGCTTCTAAACCGGAGAAAATCATTAAAAGACAACAAGAAAAGAAATGTTGAAAGTAGAGCATTAGATGGTTGATTTTATTCATGTGTTGCATTATTCATTGTCAAATGCCATTAGAGTTTGTGATTTTAGCAAGCAAAAGTTTTTGTCTTTTTGGTAAGCAAATTGAGTAGAGAGAAGAAGAGACCAAAACACTAAGATGATTACATAAGTCCTATGAAAGCTTGTCTCTTTTCATAGTTTCAAGCTTGTCTCTTTACATAGTTTCCATCTATCAAAAACCTTGAAAGTGAAATGTTTTTTTTGTCCTGAACATCATCATCATTCAACAATGGTGGTTGGTGAAGTATTTGGTGTGAAGTGACACGTGGAGCTCTCAGATTCAGCTTTTAAGTTTCGCTCGCAGGTGGGAAGTGGGTCCCATTGCTGTTCTGTTTTGTAATAAAATTGAAAAAAAAAGAAAGGGTTTTTAATTCTCAGTGTCTGCACTACGCCGTGATTCCATCTCGATCTCAGATCTCTCTAACCTCGCCGTTCATCAAGAAGAATCACGAGTGGTTTTGATCGGGGAAGATGTCGGCTATTGCTCAGTTTCATTTGTCAGCGAACTCAAAACAGAGCACTCTGTTATCGACGAGAGTGATCAATCATAACTTCTCGCGCGATCCGAAGATTCTCGTCTCGTTTCCACGAAATGGGTCTGTTTGTTCATCGCTCTACACTAACTTCTCTTCACCAAATCTCGCGATTCCGTGCGCCGGAGGTGGTGGTGATGGAGATTTCAAGAATCCAGGTTCAGGCGGCGGAAACGGCGGAGGAGACGGTGGTTATGGAGGTTCAAGCGGCGGAGGAGAGGAGAAAGAAGATTCATCATCACCATGGGGACCAATAGGGATGTTCATCGAAGGATGGAGATCACGAGTTGCAGCTGATCCTCAGTTTCCTTTTAAGGTTCTAATGGAAGAGCTTGTTGGTGTTACTGCTAATGTACTTGGAGACATGGCTTCACGGCCTAACTTCGGTTTAAACGAGCTCGATTTCGTCTTCTCTACGCTTGTCGTTGGTTCGATTCTGAATTTCACACTCATGTATCTCTTAGCTCCTACTGCAGTATCTACTAGCTCCTCCAATTTATTGCCTGGAATCTTTAGAAACTGTCCTTCGAGTCATATGTTTGAACAAGGAAGCTTTACGGTTATGAATCGTTTTGGGACTTTAGTATACAAAGGGATGGTTTTTGCTACTGTGGGTTTAGCTGCAGGACTTGTGGGAACCGCAATCTCTAATGGTTTGATTATGCTGAGGAAGAAGATGGATCCGAGCTTCGAAACACCGAACAAACCACCACCTACGCTGCTGAATTCGTTAACTTGGGCTGCTCATATGGGAGTTAGCGCCAATGTGAGGTACCAAACGCTTAATGGAGCTGAGTTCTTGATGGCAAAAGGGTTGCCGCCGTTGGTGTTTAAGACAGGTGTGGTTGCTTTGAGGGTTGTTAACAATCTTTTGGGAGGAATGTCGTTTGTTATATTGGCGAGGATGACTGGATCACAATCTGTGGTGGATGAGAAGACCGCGGAGGAGAAAGATGACTAAAATCTCCTCTTATAGAGCGCATTTTTACAGTTCCTCTGTTGTCTTTGTTGTACAAGGCACAAGGAGGTATCTTCTTGAGTTTAAAACTTTTTTATGTTCTTACTTACAACCAGAAGACATTGTTCTTCTGGTATCTGTTTGATTAAATAAGACAAATCCTTTCTTTAGGTTAATTCTACTGTTTCGGTATCGATGTCAATGATAAGATGTTCTTATTAAGCTTAGTCCAATACTATTGTAACATAGCATAGCGACGACGATGTAGGATGGTTTAGTTGAGAGCTTAAGGTTCAACGGGTAGCTAGGAGAATTCGTTTCCGGATTCTTGTTTGGTCTTGGATCTTGGCTTAGCGATTTAGTTGCTTAAGGTGTTAGAAGACTTCTCTCATTACTCAAGTCTCTCCTCTTAACTGGCCTAATGTTGTTGGCTTGGTTTTATAAAGCGCACGCCTTTCGGATATTTCCTCGCCTAGCTGTTATAAGGCGGTTGCACGCTTCCGCTTACCGTCTATGATCCACATTGGTTAAGCAATAAGCACCAAGAGAAGCCTAACCATCTCTCATGTTTTCCTCCTAAACTAGTAAAAGAGAAGAAAACATTGAAGACAAAAAAGAAAGAGAATGTGAAAGTAGCTTTAGTAGATTGTTGTTGATGCATTCAAAACCATTACGAAACATTCTTTAGATCAATTCAAAAGCATTGACAAATCAGCAATGGTGTTGTTGGTGGGTGAAGCTCAAGCTCATCAACATGTTTGTTTTTGTTGTTGGTGAAGAAGTAGTTGAGTATTGTGGCACGTGGGAAAACACAAGACACCTGCTTTAGTTTCGCACGTGGGAAATAGGCCGATTCAGTTTAAAATTAGGGTTTTAAAATGAGATTTTAAAAGCCATTTTCGATTTTCGCCGAGAGGATCAAAGCATATTCCGTTGAGAAGAAGAAGATGGCGGCTATTGCTCGTCTTCATTTATCGGCGAAACCTAATCAGAACAATCTTCCATTGCCGAGAGGGATCAACCTCTCACGCGATCCGAAGATCGTCGTCTCTTTCCCCCGAAATGCTTCATCGATTTCACTCCACAGCAACTTCTCTTCTCCAAATCTCGCGATTCCATTCGCCGGTGGTGGAAACTCCGGTAATCCAGGCTCAGGCGGTGGAAACGGAGGAGGAGACGGTGGTTATGGAGGCTCAAGCGGCGGCGGAGGAGGAAAAGAAGGAGGAGGATCATCAGCTTGGGGACCAATAGGGATGTTCATCGAAGGATGGAGATCGCGAGTTACTGCAGATCCTCAGTTTCCTTTCAAGGTATTAATGGAAGAGCTTGTTGGTGTTAGTGCTTGTGTCCTTGGAGACATGGCTTCGCGCCCCAATTTCGGATTAAACGAGCTCGATTTCGTCTTTTCGACACTTATTGTAGGTTCGATTCTCAATTTCACACTCATGTATCTCTTAGCTCCTACTGCTGCAACTATTGGTTCATCTCAGAGCTTGCCTGGAATCTTTAGAAACTGTCCTTCGAGTCATATGTTCGAATCGGGAAGCTACACGGTTATGAATCGTTTCGGTACTCTTGTATACAAAGGAATGGTGTTTGCTACTGTAGGATTAGCTGCAGGTCTTGTAGGAACCGCAATCTCTAACGGGTTAATCATGTTGAGGAAGAAGATGGACCCGAGCTTCGAAACACCGAACAAACCACCACCTACCGTGCTGAATTCGCTAACTTGGGCAACTCATATGGGAGTTAGTGCCAATGTGAGGTACCAAACGCTTAATGGGATTGAGTTCTTGCTTGCCAAAGTGTTGCCGTCTATGGTTTTTAAGACGGGTGTGGTTGTTTTGAGATGTGCGAACAATGTCGTGGGTGGAATGTCGTTTGTTCTGTTGGCGAGGATGACGGGATCACAGTCGGTTGAGGAGAAGTCAGAGATTGCCGCAGAGGGGGAGAAGAAGACGGAGATTTCAATGAAAGAGAAGGATGTTTGAATCTCGTCGTAATCTTTTGGTGTTCCTCTGTGTGTTTCCATTGTTCATAGGTACAAAAGAGGACATCTTTGTGTTAAAACCTTTCTTACACAAGCACAAGACTTAGAGAGCTTTGTCATGTTTTACGATTCAATAAGACTAAAATCCTTTTTTAGGTTCATCCTAATATTTGGATGTCAATGTTTGAGACAATTCTATTGCCAAGTTTGTTGTTTTTCTCTATCAAGACAACCATACGCATTGCAAACAAAAGAATGATACTAAGAAAAGAAGAGACATTGTGATAAACATATTCATCAAACAGTAGCAGCAATAACCTTCACGAAGTTATGTCCTCCAGGGCTAACCGAAAGCACATGATCAGTCCACTCGACTTTCCCCCAAATTTCACGGTTTTTGCGCCTCTCAAGCGCAATCACCGCACACCAAAACCACTTCTTAGAATAGTAGCGGTTGCATAAAACCCAAAAAACCGCAATCTTCCCACCATAATCAGCTAAACGAACACAATCAGGAGGAAAATGACACTTAGGTAGTCCTACCAAACCCTTCAAATCCGTCCATGTCCTTGCCTCGAGGTCATAACATCGAATTGTATGATAAGAATGACAAGAGGAAGCGGAGTACAAAATGTTATCAATCACGCATTGAGAAGCTAAAAGAGGATAACAAGACATCATCCGTTCTCCAGTGAAGTCCCATTTACCTTCCTTAGGATTGTAAGCAACGACCCCTTTGCTTGTCGTCGCGTGGAACTTCCCGTTAACACATGCGCTAAGGCCCCGAAAAAAATACTCGTCTGTCTCGAGGAGCGTCTTAGGATCCCAATTCTGTGTATTGATGTCGAACGCGTGGAAAAAATTCAAATTCTTCGAGTAGGAGGAGGAATCCGAATCCTCGTAGCGTCCAGTTACATATATCTTTCCATCAATGACGCCAGCGGAAAGTACATACGGCTTCACTCTTTAATGTTTTTTAAAATTTTCTAACCACATTTAACATATATATATATTAATGTATTCTAAACTTTATTTCATGGTATATGAGCATCGTTTCTATTTTGTATCAATTAATTTCCTAAAACTTCATATAAGGCCTAAATAAGTGGAGTAATCGATATAAAATCCCTATTATCTAGAGAAACGGAGACAATAAAGGTTCCAAACATCTTTGACCATCATCATATGTAAGTGAACGATGCAACTGTGCATTAAAACAAGATTTTAATTTTTTTAGAATTTTTCTCAAAATCAGTAAGTTAACGGCTACGAAAATATAGAGTTTTTTGATAAATGCTCTATAAACTTAAGTTTATACTCTTTAAGGTTTTTTTAAAAATTTCTAACCACATTTAACATATATATTAATGTAGTCTAAACTTTATTTCATGGTATATGAGCATCGTTTTTTTGTATCAATTAATTTCCTAAAACTTCATATACGGCCTAAATAACTGGAGTAACCGATATAAAATCTCTATTATCTAGAGAAACGGAGACAACNNATCTAGAGAAACGGAGACAACAAAGGTTCCAAACCTCTTTGACCATCATCCTATGTAAGTGAACGATGCAACTGTGCATTAAAACAAGATTTTATTTATTTTTGAATTTTTCTCAAAATCAGTGAGTTAACACCTACGAAAATATAG
>OVAN01000182.1:0-77918 GCA_900406275.1 Anastatica hierochuntica | reverse complement strand
AAAGAAAGTTTAGAATACATTAATATATATGTAGAATATGGTTAGAAATTTCTAAAAAATACTAAAGAGTATAAACTTAAGTTTATAGAGCATTTATTAAAAAACTCTATATTTTCGTAGGTGTTAACCCACTGATTTTGAGAAAAATTCAATAAAAATGGCTATCTAGTTTTAATGCATAGTTGCATCGTTCACTTACATAGGATGATGGTTAAAGAGGTTTGAAACATTTTTTGTCTCCGTTTCTTTAGATAAGAAGGATTTTTTATCGGTTACTCCACTTATTTAGGTCGTATATGAAGTTTTAAGAAATTAATTGATAAAATAATAGAAACGATGCCCATGTACCATGAAGGAAAGTTTAGAATACATTAATAAATATTTAGAATGTGGTTAGAAACTTTTAAAAAATACTAAAGAGTATAAACTTCAGTTTATAGAGCATTTACTAAAAAACTCTATATTTTCGTAGGTGTTAACCCACTGATTTTGAGAAAAATTAAGAAAAATGACAATCTTGTATTAATGCATAGTTGCATCGTTCACTTACATAGGATGATGGTCAAAGAGGTTTTAAACATTTTTTTGTCTCCGTTTCTTTAGATTAGATGGATTTTTTATCGGTTACTTTACTTATTTAGGCCGTATATGAAGGTTTAAGAAATAATTGATAAAATAATAGAAACGATGCCCAAGTACCATGAAATAAAGTTTAGAATACATTAATATATATGTAAAATGTGGTTAAAAATTTTTAAAAACACTAAAGAGTATAAACTTCAGTTTATAGAGCATTTACTAAAAAATCTATATTTTTGTAGGTGTTAACCTATTGATTTTGATAAAAATTCAAAAAAAATGAAAATCTTGTTTTAATGCTTAGTTGCATCGTTTACTTACATAGGATGATGGTCAAACATGTTTGGAACCTTTTTTGTCTCTGTTTCTTTAGATAATAGAGATTTTATTGCGGTAAGTCCACTTATTTAGGTCGTATATGAAGTTTTCATAAATTAATTGTTGAAAAATAGAAAAGATGCCCATGTATCATGAAAGAAAGTTTAGAATACATTAATATATATTTAGAATGTGGTTAGAAATTTTAAAAAAAGACACTAAAGATTATAAACTTCAGTTTATAGAGAACTTCAGTTTATAGAGAATTTACTAAAAAAACTCTCTATTTTTTTAGGAGTTAACCCACTTATTTTGAAGAAAATTCAAAAAAATGACAATCTTGTTTTAATGCATAGTTGCATCATTCACTTACATAGGATTATGGTTAAAGAGTTTTGGAACATTTTTTGTCTCCGTGTCTTTAGATAATAGAGATTTTATATCGGTTACTCCAATTATTTAGGCCGTATATGAAGTTTTAAAAAATTAATTGATAAAATAATAGAAACGATGTCCATGTTCCATGAAAGAAAGTTTAGAATATATTAATATATACATAGAATGTGGTTAGAAATTTTTAAAAAACACTAAAGAGTATAAACTTCAGTTTATAGAGCATTTACCAAAAAAACTCTATATATTTGTAGGTGTTAACCCAATGATTTTGAGAAAAATTCAAAAAAAATGACAATCTTGTTTTAATGCATAGTTGCATCGTTTACATACATAGGATGATGGTCAAACATGTTTGGAACCTTTTTTGTGTCCGTTTCTTTAGATAATAGAGATTTTATAGCGGTAAGTCCACTTATTTAGGCCTATATGAAGTTTTAATAAATTAGTTGTTGCAAAAATATAAAAAGATGCCCATGTACCATGAAAGAAAGTTTAGAACACATTAATATATATGTAGAATGTTGTTAGAAATTTTAAAAAAAAACACTAAAGAGTATAAACTTCAATTTATAGAGCATTTACCAAAAAATTCTATATTTTCGTAGGGATCCACTGATTTTGAGAAAAATTCCAAAAAATGACAATCTTGTTTTAATTCATAGTTGCACCGTTCACTTACATAGGATGATGGTCAAAGAGGTTTGGAACCTTTTTTTGTCTCCGTTTCTTTAGATAAGAGGGATTTTATATCGATTACTCAAATTATTTAAGTCGTATATGAAGTTTTAAGAAATTAATGGATAATATAATAGAAATGATCATCATGTACCATGAAAGAAAGTTTAGAATACATTAATATATATGTAGAATGTGGTTACAAATTTTTAAAAAACACTAAAGAGTATAAACTTCAGTTTATAGAGCATTTACTAAAAAACTCTATACTTTCCTAGGTGTTAACCCACTGATTTTGAGAAAAATTCAAAAAATGGCAATCTTGTTTTATTGCATAGTTGCATGGTTCACTTACATAGGATGATGGTCAAAGAGGTTTGGAACATTTTTTGTTTCCGTTTCTTTAGATAATAGAGATTTTATATCGGTTCCTCCACTTATTTAGGCCGTATATGAAGCTTTAAAAAATTACTTGATAAATAATAGAAACGATGCCCATGTACCATGAAAGAAAGTTTAGAATAAATTAATATATATGTAGAATGTGGTTAGAAATTTTTTAAAAAACACTAAAGAGTATAAACTTCAGTTTATAGAACATTTATTAAAAAAAACTCTAGATTTTCGTAGGTATTAACCCATTGATTTTGAGAAAAATTCAAGAAAAATGACTATCTTGTTTTAATGCATAGTTGCATCGTTCACTTACATAGGATGAAGGTCAAAGAGGTTTGAAACCTTTTTTTTCTCCGTTTCTTTAGATAATAGATATTTTATAGCGATTAGTCCATTTATTTAGGTCGTATAATGTAACACATGTTCACGCAAGAATTTAAAGAATATCGAATGTTACGTGGAAACCCTTTTAGTCATGTGGTTGACTAAAAGTTCATTAATATTTCTACACTAGCAGATAAACTTATAGGAAATCTCCAGCGTGGTGTAAGCAAAACAGTACGTTTTGGTGATAAATTTCAATAGATAGAGCGGAAAAATTTGTCTAGTGAAAAATTGTTCTTACACAACCTTTTGAAATGTGTACTTTTGATAATGGTAATATGCAACTAAAAAGAGGTTTGAACCCAAGTTTGATTTTCTTAATCAAAAAAGAACTATTATGCTATTTGAGTATAATAAACTATTATGCTAATAATTATCTTTAAAAAGTTAGATTTATTATAGTTTTAAATTTAAAGTTAAGAAAATGGAAAAAGAGGTGGTTAGATTGAAGTGGCCCATAATGCCGTCAAAGGAAAATAAAAGTCCAATTTATCTTGGCCCAACCCATTTTATTAGTCTTTAAAGATTACCATTTGCAAAAGAAAAAAGAATTTGTGTTGGCAAACCATGTCCAAGACTTATATGATTATATCAATAAGTTATAAAACAACAAATCAACTAGCTTTCAAACCGAAAAAATTTATACATAAAAATTTGATTTTAACATTGTAAAAATTTATAGCCCTTAAACGATTATTAAACAAAATTTTAATTTGAATACTTTCGATTTTGGGAGAGGAATGTAACTCAAGTAACTTGACCACCTTTAGATTGTATAGTTTTAAGATTTTTTTAGTATTCAATAATCCAAATTTAAAGAACAGAAAAATGAATATAAATCACATTTGGTTACTTTAAATAGAGTTGGTCATTAAAACATTTTGTTACATAGATGTGTATATATGTGTTTCACTATTTCTAACAAAACAAACAATAAATGTGAGCAGAAATATATGAACTTATCTACATAAATATATACAAAAATGTTAAAAATAATCAATTCATAAGTCCAAATGTTATACTAATAAAAATCAAAACAATTCAAGATTTGAGACATCTGGCTAACTTGTAGATTATTAATCATGGTGGAGTAGTTGAACGTTGAAGAGCTTACTTTATATATATATATATATATAAATGATTCACTTTGATTGGTGATAAAAGTTATTGTACTTAGCTACAATTACAAATATAATTACTAATAAAGGAAAAGAATATACAATAGAATAATAAACTATAAATGATTACAAACAAACAATATTTTAAAACTAGCTATATGATGTTCGTATGTTGATTATTCCTATTTAAAATTAAAATACTTATAAATATTTTTGGCAATAAAAGATTATGAGTTATTTTAAAATCACTACAAAAACCAAAGAAATTCGTAAAAAAAATAGAACAAACAATTATATTTTCTCTTCATAGTAGCTATGTTTGGTTAGAAATGTATTTATAGTCCTTTCTATTTAAAATTAGTATTCTAAAATTTTGGGTGACTTACTACACAATATTTCTATAAATATTCAACACGCATTTTGATAACAATATCTTATAGTATATGTTATACATATCACATATTATTCTATTTATACCAAAACATTAAATACACACGCAAACTATAATTTACAACATGTTTTGGCAATTACGAAACATAAAAAAATGATGTGTGAACAAAATGATAAATTCGTCTTAAAACATTTCGGGATATTTTTATAAAAAAAACATACAAATTGGGGTTTTTTTTTTGTTTTAATCATACTAAATTAAATTGATCAAAAATTAATAAACGAATGAATGTGTTTATGTCGGCTGTCTTCGAGTTTAAACCGGAAGGCAAAATTGATATGGAACGTAGGGGTGGGCACGGATCGGGTACCTTTGATTTTTGGTGTATCCGTTATCCGATCCGACCTTTACGGGTAATAGATTTTTAGTACTCGTATCCGACCTGTAAAAAACGGATACCCGAAAAAATGGTACCCTCTAGAAATATGAATACCCGATTTGTTACCCGGAAATAATGTGTATCCTAAATTTTCGAAATATTTATTAATTTGACCCACTACTTTATAATAATTGCAGTTCTGTCCATAATATTAATGCTTGATAATTCCCATCCTAGTCACCTAACTACCAACCGTCATCGCCACAACTAGTAGATGTCAAAAACATTTTGTAACGATATTTATTTCATTTCACAATGTTTATTTTCCCACCATGCAGTAGTTTATATGATATCTCTCTATCAATCATTCATATTGTGTATAAGAGTATTACAAATTTCATCAATATACGTTCAGGGCCGACCCTCGAGCATGACGAATGAAAACATTCGCCTCGATTTCTATATTTTTTTGAGTTGATATACATAAATCGATCGGTCTTCAAATCGAGAAAAAATTTATACGTAAAATGTTCATGTAAAATTTTATAACCTTAAACCCCGGTTTAATAATGATTCTAATTTTACCAACGAATTGTTGGTCCAATGGTAAAAATCCCTTTATTAAAAGAGGAAGTCAAAGATTCGAGCTGCGTTGGGAAGGATTGTCTCGCTAAAGACGAGTATCTTATCTGGTCTGATCCCGTCTTGGAGGGTTAGAAACCACGGACCTTGAACCTTCTAGTTATCAAAAAAAAAATTATAACCTTACAAATTTCAAGACCGGTTTTGTTTATGCGTAAAATCGAGTATTTTCATTTCCCCTCGGCTAATTTTTAGTGGCAAATTCAATTCCATTTAGTCACCTATGTTTGAACCATCAAAAGTCGTTGGGGTTAGTTGTATCTTTCTCCTACAAATTATCAATATCATGTTTTATATCATATATACCCTAAAATATTTTAAAATTATTTTAAACACTTCAATGCAACTCTCAACTTCTTGTGTTTTGTATTCATTAACCTCTAAATATATAATATATCTCGAAAAAAAAGTTTGATCAATGCATAGTTCGGTCACCACCTCAACAATAATCTTATACTATAACATCAATTATTAAATTTCCTCGTAACTTCATTTTCTCCTTTTTTTCTTTCTAAAATTTGCTTATAAATTCTCAACATTCCTCCAACGTTATAGGCTATAACTTATATCTTTCCTCCATCTAAATCTCTCTACATTTTAACACTAAACCATAAAGACATAACTATGAATGAGAATTACATCCAAAGTGATCACATGAATAACAATTCATCAATCACAAACGTTCACGTAACAAACAACACTAATCTCCCAAACTTTCTCTCATCGGTTCGTCTCAAATATGTTAAACTTGGTTACCATTATCTCATCTCTAACGCCGCCTACATCCTCCTCTTCATCCCTATCTTCCTCGCCGCAACTTCCACTTCCTTTAACCTCTCCAATCTCACTCTCTTACTAAACCATCTTCTCAATGTTCACTTCCTTTCTTCCTCTCTCTTAATCACTCTTCTTATCTTTCTAACCACTCTCTACTTCACAACCCGTCCTCGCAAAGTCTTCCTCCTCGATTTCGCTTGCTACAAACCCGATTCTTCGCTTATATGCACACGAGAAACGTTCATGGACCGATCACAACGTGTAGGTATCTTCACTCAAGACAATCTTGCTTTCCAACAAAAGATTCTTGAACGTTCGGGACTAGGACAAAAGACTTACTTCCCTGAAGCTCTCTTACGTGTCCCGCCGAATCCTTGTATGTCCGAAGCTAGGAAAGAAGCCGAAACGGTTATGTTTGGAGCTATAGACGCGGTGCTTGATAAAACTGGTGTGAAGCCTAAAGATATTGGGATACTTGTGGTGAATTGTAGCTTGTTTAATCCAACACCTTCACTATCGGCTATGATTGTGAATAAGTATAAGCTTAGAGGAAATGTTTTGAGTTATAATCTTGGTGGAATGGGTTGTAGTGCTGGTCTTATCTCCATTGATCTAGCTAAGCAACTTCTTCAGGTAAATTTTTGTTAAATTTTAAGTCTATATATTAGTTACAATATTTTGATAATAAGATTAGCTTTTGATAGAGTTATTTGATACTAAAATAAAAGTCTCGTGACAAAGAGAAATATTAATTTCATTCGGGTTGGGGAGGTTGGGACTTTTCTTGTTTTTTCTTCATGTCATATCATTATCTTTATAAATTTTTGGTTACTGATTTTATATGAAAATTTGGTAAAATCTCTAGTTATTATTTTATTTTTTTTGGCTTTAGGTAGGTGTGGAGGTTGTGAAATTTTGAAAAAAAATAGTAATATTTAGATTAGCAAGTATATTTTGATTAAGCATACAATCTATTGTCTATGTGTATATAATACTTACAAACACTAGGTTACACACACACACATACATACATGTATATATATATATATATATGGTTGCATTTGCATAGTTTTTTTGGGGGTTTTATGCATTTACATAATTGGTAGATCATGATGTAATGTTTATAAAATTTTGATCACTTAGCTTTTGATTTCTTTTTGAATCAAAGTTACTAAAATTTGACATTTTTGATGAGGAATTAAGGCTTTGCAGGAAGTGAATATATATAATAAATTATTTTGCGGTTTTTATAACAACAAACTAATTGATTAAAAAGACTAAATGATGTTATGCATAGCTCTGATATACATATATAAGCTTTTGTAATCAATCATTTAAATTTTCATTATGCAATTAGGATAAAAACATTACATGGCAAAATAAACATTAAAAAAAAATAATGATAATGACATGAAAGATCAATATAACTAAGATATTTATTTAAGGTAAATATTCTCGTACCTATTAACATTTACACAAAATTGATAGGTGACTTGTCCTGCTTGCTTAGTAACACTTATTGAGGAAAGGTTTGTTTAACTATATCACCAAAATTTAACAAAAAAAAAAACTATATCACCAAAATTAAACAACACGTTTTCTAGGAGTATAAGTTTTATAAATCAATCAATACACGTAACGTTTCACATATTGTGCCATGCATGTGTTTCACGAGTTTCATTATAATTTACTTTCACAACAAAAAATTTCTTTATAAAACCTAAATATATATTCAACAGAAATTAATATCTAATATTTTTTACGAAAAATATGTACAAATATAAAACATTTTTCATTGAAATAACTTAAGATAAATATTATCGTTATAAAAAAAAGCACAAAATGTTATTTGTAAATTTAAAATTCTGCAATTGTGACTTCGATAAACTTTCTTCTAATTCGGATATGCTATTTTGACGTACTAATATTCATTAAAATTATGTCATTTCTCGCATATACCATTAGTTTTTTTTAATAAAATTTGAACATCAATACAATATAATTTTTAGTTTATGCATATTCGTGAGTCCTAATTGTTTTTAACTATAATGCATTTAGGTCCAACCAAACTCATATGCACTAGTAGTGAGCACAGAGAACATTACTCAAAACTGGTACTTAGGCAATGACCGATCAATGCTTCTCTCAAACTGCATTTTCCGAATGGGTGGCGCCGCGATTCTCCTCTCTAACCGCTGTTTCGACCGCCGCTGCGCTAAATATCAACTTGTCCATACCGTCCGTACACACAAAGGAGCTGATGATAACGCTTTTAACTGCGTTTACCAACGCGAAGACAACGAAGACAACAGAAAAATCGGCGTTTCGCTCTCTAAAAACCTAATGGCTATAGCCGGAGAAGCGCTCAAGACGAATATAACCACGCTAGGACCATTAGTCCTACCGATGTCCGAACAACTTCTCTTTTTCGCTACACTAGTGGCGCGGAAAATCTTTAATGCAAAGAAAATTAAACCGTACATACCGGATTTCAAGCTAGCTTTCGAGCACTTCTGCATCCACGCGGGAGGCAGAGCGGTGCTCGATGAGATTGAGAAGAATTTGGATCTTTCCGAGTGGCATATGGAGCCGTCGAGGATGACTTTGAACCGGTTTGGGAACACATCGAGTAGCTCGCTTTGGTATGAGCTCGCGTATAGTGAAGCTAAAGGAAGGATTGAAAGAGGCGATAGGACTTGGCAAATTACTTTCGGATCGGGTTTTAAGTGTAATAGCGCGGTTTGGAGAGCTTTGAAAACTATTGATCCGTCCAAGGATAAGACTAATCCTTGGATTGATGAGATTCATGAGTTTCCTGTGCCGGATCCAAGGATATCTCCGGTGACATCTTCGCCGGACAAATCTCAATAGTTCAATTTTTTCGATTTTTTTTGTCTGTTCATAATGTAATATAATCCGCAATACATGTATCTATCTATCTATCGATCTATACATTTATGCGATTTATTTATACTTCAATACTTCAGAAACTCAATTGGCGATTACACAACAGGTAGTGTATACTCATATGTTAAGGAATAAATGTAAAATGAAACCGTATAAATATATACATACCGCACCAGCCAAAGCTCTCCTACTTATCGAAAGATACTTCAAGGATCGAAGTCGATTCTTTGCTCTCTCAAGTCTTTCCCTTCTAGTACTTCTCCTCTTCCGTCTTCTATCTCTTTCTGCTGATATTTCGTTAAAAATGGTAAGGATCAATGTTGACAATGTTGGATGGAGTTAGGTAACTTACTTCAACTTGGAGTGGCACTGGGAATAAGTTGATGGCGTCCGGATTAAAACTGAATCCGCTGCGAACAAAACAAGATGTAAGAGAGGAATCGGTTTGTGTTTTCTGAGGGCAAGCAGAGAGGAAAGAGAGAGAAGTCTGATTGATTTTGAGTTTGTTACCATCGGGAAAAAGCTAGCTGCCAAACGTATGGAATAAAGAACTCTTCAGGGTGACTCTCTTGTTCATATGAGAAGTGAAGCTGAGTAAACACCTGCAAGTTAACACAAGACATATAGGAGCTTTTAAGATTTATAGCGAAAGAGAAAGAACGATCAAAATCTTTCAGGTGATAGATAAGCGTAGAAGTTGTTTACCTTCATGCCTTCGCCTCGCCAAGACCGGCAATTGTTGATGATGAACTTAAGAACTTTCTGCACTGACCATTCTCGATCCGATCTTTGAGAGTCCATGCGGCTATTGAAAAAGTCTAATACCTAAATAAAAAATTGGTGATCAGTAAGGCAAGTACATCAATCGGAAACTCTGTTCTTTGTGAATTTCTACGAACTTAAGAGGAAGCCATAGGTAAAAAGATCAAACAAGTAAAGGATATGGAGTGTACTGTGTAAATATTTTCGACGAGTTCATGGAATCGTGGATGATTCTTGAAAGGTTGGAAAACTTCTTGCCGGTGCATAATCGCATAGACAACCTGCAGAAACCAGAGTCAGAGCAGTCAAAAACGGGAAAAGAAGAGTGTGTGTGTGCGAATCATGCTGCCGAGAAAAAAATAATAGAGTGATACCTCGGGATTTCTTGGCAATGCGTACGTCAAGATCGCATTTAAAATATCCAGAACAAGTCTCAAGAAATCAGTAAAGATCTGCAACTCTGCCGCCTGCAGTTGGCAAAAACAAACCAGAAATGAAGGGATGGAAATGATCGACTGTAATAGATTGTGTTGTGCTTGAAATAACTATTTGCCTTACCAGATCTTCTGAAACACCGTCATCTCCTGACAAGCTTATTTTGATACTTTGCAGCTTATCACCTGTCGAATCTGATAACTTGTTGTATCTGTGTTCAACGATTAATGTTGAGTTAAATAGGAACCATAACAAGCCTGGTACTATGCAAAAACATATAGACGATATCTAACTTGATATAACCATGACGAATGAGTTGCTTACTTTCGAGAAAGCATGTAGAAAAGACTGACAAGTCTCTGAGAGGCATAAGCACTTAAATGATGGGCATGAGGTGCCATGTTTGCCAAAGTAGCAAGGCAAGTAGTCTGCAGATACACATCCTGTAACATCCCAAGAAACAAATTTTGTCACAAAAGTTTGTTTTCCTCTGCATAAACCACAATCCTATTTTTCCAAACAAATGGCCTACCACCAAGCCCAAACCGAAAGAGATTACGTCTTTTAAGTTTCCAGTTTTCAATATTTTTTATCTCGTTAGAAAAATTTGATATATCTGGTTAAGATTTTAACTTGACATCTCTCTTATCAAGCTGCACGTACCCAAATGACCAAACTACGAAGAATAATCTGGAAAACATTTCCATCGCTAAGTTATGAATCTAAAGCCATACCCGAAGTTTAGAAAGGTTGTGCTGCACTGTTCTTATGAGAATAATGACCATTAAAGAACCAAGAGATGTTTGATGAAGGAGATGCTCCTTGTACCATGGCACACTAGGCAGTATCTATTCAATTGAAATGTAATCAGAAAAATATTGAAGTTGAATTAAAAAAACACTTCAATCCTGGAATAAAAAACAGCACGTACCAGTTTGTGAATACTTGCATTGAAAGATGAATCCTGACTAAGTATGAGAAGTACAATTAGCATCATGTATATTTGATTGGATGAGGTTTTCTTCGAAGCGTTATACAGCGTTTCCAGAATGGGCATCAACTGTCCATCAAAATATATATAGTTTTTAAAACCATAGATCACTGATATGAAACCTTAAGGACTCTGTGTCAACAAACAAAACAGTCGAAGGTTGATATAACTGAGGAATGTATTTCATAAACATTTCGAGTGGCAGTTTATGGATCATACCATAGTATCTATATCAGTTCGGACCAACACATACTCCTTAAAGTCAGAGTTCCCTTGCAACAATGAGTACAGGAGCAAGACAGCACCTTCATCAGCCAAACACCTAAATTTCCAGATTGCATTATTGCCCAGAAGCAAAGAACTTGTTGAAATACGGCTTTGATACAGCAGATAAAACTCTCTAAACTAAAAAAAAGTTTCTGTAGAGAAAAAGCTCAATAAAATACAACTTACATGCCAAGGGTATCAAATAACGAAGCAAATGGTATCTGAACATGTGGACCACGGTGGGCATTTCCTTCCACATCTGAGCGGTCAACTGCAATAAGAATAAACGTTTAGATATACACATAGGACTCACCCTATGCAGAAAGATGAAGAAACAAAAATCTCACATTCAACATCTCTAGTATTTGCTAGAGCCTTGCTAAAAGTATTGCCAGAGGAAAATACATGAACTTTAGAAATTGACTCCGAAGTAGTACTGTCATCACTTTTATCCGTCATAGACTCATCACTCATGATAGGCTTGTGGTAGTTAATAAGGATAAGCAAAACATGAAGGCTGCACTCCGCTAGTGGATATTTAGATCCGTCACCACTGTTATTTACAAGATAGTTCAAAGGCAATAGCACAATCGTTGCTGCATATGCGAACGGAATTTTAATGAATACATAAGTAGGAAAACATAATGCAACAGAACGGCGATAAAAAAAAGGACAACACGAACAAGTTAGCACAATAATAAAACACGAATGAAGTAATGTACGATAACTTACCAGCTGCAGAACCAACTCTTTCCAAAATGCCTGGTGAATCTCCATCAGAATACAAATAAGATTTTGCATTTGGAGGAGTACGGTATCTGGAAATATAATTAAGTAGCAATCTTTTGACCGCCATACAAATTAGAGACTTTTCCTGAAAATCATCAAATCAAAGGAAAGAACGGAAATTGATAGGGGCCAGAAAAAAAAAACTATGCAAAAGACAAAAAGAAACTAATAAGATTTGTTACCTGAGCCATTGCTGCATCAATAAAAGGATTCGCGTCTCTTGATTCAGGTGATGGTCCAGACAGAAGCTGTGTCGACATTGTAACAAGCATGAAGTTCAGAAGTTCTTGATGTAGAACATACGAGTCGGGACTTGCCAAATAAATGATGAATATCAGGAGAATGAAACATTTTATACTTAAATCTAACAATAGTACATAAACTATAGAATAAGCATTGCACATACCTCACTTCAGTTGATCCAATGAAGCTAAGCACACTATGCATGACAAAATTCTGGATATCTTGATCTGCCAATTAATAAACGAACTCAAGCAAAGTTACAAATTTACCTTAACACTCGAAAAGAACTATGAGAAAG
This sequence comes from Anastatica hierochuntica, assembly GCA_900406275.1. Classification (NCBI taxonomy): domain Eukaryota; kingdom Viridiplantae; phylum Streptophyta; class Magnoliopsida; order Brassicales; family Brassicaceae; genus Anastatica; species Anastatica hierochuntica. The sequence goes on along the minus strand of OVAN01000182.1, from coordinate 65,171 downwards.
AGTCATTACCCATTACAAAGCCCTGCGGAACTGGTTCGCTTTCGTCCAGAGAGAGATGCAACTCATCGAGGCTATCACTTTTCCCATTCTCAATCAAATGCTTCAAAAAGACAGATGAAATATATGTTGCATTAACAGCTTTCTTAAAGATCGAAGAAGACTGATCAACAGAAGCTTGAAGAAGCTCTTGCAAACACCAAGAAAGATGAATCAATAGCTTCGCAAGGTGCCTAGTGTAGCCATTGCTTTGTGCTGCAAAATTAGCAAAATAGGAAACTCATATAACCATCCAAACAATGTAACGGAGAGATCGAAATCGGCGAAAATCTCAGCAAAATCCACTGAAAATGCAACGAATCAGACTACAATTCAACATATTATACACAAACCGAAAAGTTCACAAGCTTGATGAACGCGATCACTAGGCCAACGAGAACTCAAAGGAAGCTCAAGGAGCTTGTTCCAGAAATCAGACGTTAAAGGAAACGATTTCTCTCCAACAAAAGTCGAAATGAGATACTCCGCCACCGAAACATCATCTCCGCCGGAGTTTCTCGGCGTCGAAGGCGCACCTCCCATTTCTCCCCCTTAAACCCCGACCTCGCCGAGTCAACAAAGGATCCAAAATTGAGCGAGTCAAGCGATCGCGTTCGCCGAGTAGATTCTAGATAAGATCAATAGCATTACAAAGCTAAGAGATGAACAATGCAACGATTCTGCTTCTGGATTCTTCTTCTTCTTCTCTGGATCTAAATCTGAGAGAGAAATTTGAAGATTCAAAACTGAAAACGAAATGCTTCGAGACGAAGGGTTTAGAGAGAGAGAGAGAGAGAGAGAGAGAGAGGACGCGTAATTAATTAAGTCTTAATCTCCTTTTAAAATGTTTTTAATCTTTTTTTTCTTGCGTCATTTTTATTTATAAAAATTGTTATATTTTACACAAATGATGTAAAATGATTAATACAATATAAATTACTAATTATATGATAGTAGTTGCAATATTTACATCTAAGTTTATAAAATTAAAGATTGTTTTAAATGTTGTGTGTTTTTAATTTCGAAAGCTACATGCTACCACATTAATCCCCCACCAAATTCTCATTAATACGACTAAAAAAAAATACTTAACCACATTTTTTCACTTTAAAAAAATGTAAATTACAAAAAGAATTTTTACCATTTAAACAAAAAAGAAAAGAATTGATTCGAAGTTAATTACATCTCTAATATATATGCATTATTTTCGACTTTATATTCATTATTATTATTGTACTAGGATCAAAATTAATATTCTTATCTTACTATAGTATATAGTCAACGTGGAAATAAAACAAGAGAGTGGAATGTGGCCGAATCTTTTTTTTTTCTACCGACAATTTTTAAGGCCCATTAATTTTATTGGGCTTTTAATTTTTTATTGGGCTTTTCATTTAAACTTAAATTCAGATGAAATTAAAATTCTTTACAGTCTCTTTTTTATATATAAATCAAGAAGAAAAATCTCTACAAAAAAAATTATAAGGGTGTATCTGCCTAATAATAAAAATTATTTACATGAATATATAAGTAGAAGTTTAGAGATACTTCTTATTATTTTGTTTTGTGTTTTTGTCTATAAAATTGAGAACACATAAGCAAAACAATTAAAAAAAAAATTTTAGCCCATTAAGAGTTTTATAAAAAAAAGCATAACAATTTTAACTAAAGGCCCAAAAAAATAAATTTTAGCCCATTAAGAGTTTTATAAAAAAAGCATAACAATTTTAACTAAAGGCCCATATATAGCAAATTTAGCCCATTAAGAGTTTTTTTTTGTAGTAACAATTCTGACCAAAAAAAAACATGGATGAACAATAACATCCTCAATACAAAAGCATCATGCTCAGGTGTGATTTTGAGTAGCAAAAACTCACAGAAACTTTTCTTTTTGATAGGTATTGATCAAAAACTGGATATGGAGAGAAACATACTGCAACAAACAGTGTCCTACGAGCTCTTCGACACTTCCTTGAAAAGGCGCGGGAGAATCTCATGCGCGCTAATATCCAGAGCCTGCGGATCCCTGTAATCAAAACTCCCAACCAGTTTATAATTGTAAACTCTTTTGAGTTAGATACAAAATTTTGAATCATTACACAACAAATCATTCCATCAAATTCTTAAAGCTAATTTGCAAAAATGTCGGAAGAGGATAAGTGTTTGAGAAAGGAACCTGCATAAAGTTTGCCCCTTTTCTTTCGAGCTAGGGATGAACCAAACTTTTCGAACAGATGGAGATTCAAATTGAACAAAGATTCCATCGTTCTGTCCGAGTTTCCATTTCCTTGAGCCTTGACCTTTCCAAACCTGTGAGACATGGTTTAATCATAGGTCCATAATACTAAACCAGAAAAGTTAAGGCTCTTAAAGGAAAGCAATTTGATTCACCTGAGGATAGGATATACTACTCTTTGGTGTTACTAAGCAAGCAGCTTTGGAGAATGATTCTTCTGCGTATTGCCTCAGATACGTAAAGCAATTAGTATGTGTATGCGGTGACTCAAAAGCCTGCAGTCGGAAAACGAATTGTCTTATCAAGCAAAAGAAAGCCTTGTAAGATATAATGTTGGTACTTTTCCTTCTTAATACCTTATCGATGTTGACTGCTGGTGCGTACTTATCGGTTTGTGTTTTCTCTTTGTCAAGGAGGAAATAGACTCTAGTATCGACTTTAGATGTCTCATGCCATGACTTCACAGCTGTTTCCATTGTCTCCACAAGAAAAGAAAACATCTCTTTCCAACACTCTTCCGTTCCATAGTTTTCAGACTGCATAGTGTTCATATAAACGCAAATAATTTCAGAATGAGTCGAACAATCAAACATACGCACTGATAATTTCAACTAGAGAAAGAAAAAAACATGACTAACCAATTCAGACTTAAAACTTTCGAGATGCTTGGCCATGTCAACATTAGATCTCAAATTCTCGAGTTCTTGAGCTCTCTGTTTCTCCTTCTGCAACTGACTTAGCTTCTTGATCTTTCTCGAAACTTCTGTGCTTTGTGGGTTGTACTGCAGAGCCTTTTCAAACGCAGCCACGGCCTATCCCAATCAACAAAGTTTATAACTACCATAACACATCTTTCTAACAAAAAGCTTAAAAGAAAAACCGAGATGAGAAGATTTACATCATCGTATTTTTCCATAGCTTCAAGCACACAACCTTTCCTGAAGTAACCCTGAAGAAGAAAGATCCGAAAAGCCGTTCTTTACATTAATACACTATCAACGAACGAAACCGAAACAACAAAGCATTCTCTTGTTTCGATTTACCTTCTCCCATTGAGGGTTAAGTTTGATGGTTGTCTCAGCATCAGCTAAGGCTTTGCTTAGCTTAACTAAACTCAAAAACGCAGCAGCTCGATTACTACACACGACAAAGAAAACTCACAAATCACAAAGACACACACATTAATCCAATATAGTAGTCTGCTCTGAGCAACATTCACAAGAACCTTAAAAACCACAACAAAGCAACAATCTTTCTCACCTAAACAACCTCATTTTCACATCTAATAACTTATTTCAAAAAACCCATCAAAACCCAACAATTAGATTTGAAAATTCAAACCAATCTCCAAAAGAAACTTTTAAAGCTGCGAGATTTTAGAAGGAAAGTGAAAGAGGAACCTGTAGAGAGTGGCGTTAGAAGGATCAAGCTTAATGGCTTGAGTATAAAGAGCAGCAGCTTTAAGAAAGTTCCCAGCTTTGAAGAACTCGTTGCCTTTATCCTTGAGTGATTTCTCAGCTTCACCACCATTACTTGTCTTGCTTGATTCCGCCATCATTTCTCGAGAGGTTTGTGAACAAGCGAAAGAACATGAATCGAAAAGAGAAAAGTTGGAGATTTGCGTTCTCTGTTGTGCTTTTCTATTTAGGGTTTACAGAGAGGGAGGAGAGAAAAGTTAGAACCAGATCAAAATCATCAACTGAATGAAATGAATCAGTGAACTCAGTTCCAAGCTAAAGGCCGACCGGTTCATATTCGAAAACGGTTCGAACCGGTTCGAAAACGGACCAAAGTTGGCCCAGCTTCAACACCTATGGGCCTAAGAGTTAGTTGTATAAAAGGCTTTAATATTAAGAAAAAACCTAAAAATTTAAGAAATAATTCAAAACCATTTAAGACCTTTTCTATTTTTTTTTTTTAAATACTTCTTATATCAATTTTTAAAAATACTTCTTATATCAATTTATAGTATTTTTGTAATATTTTTATTTTATTAGAACTAAAAAAAATTTCTTCATCGAAATCCATTATATTAAGCGTCGAAACTTATTATACTAAACGTTCGGTGTAAAATTTTCCGCTAGAAGAAATAGACTACGAGAAATGTAAAAACATTTAAAACGAGAGAATCTATCTTAAAACGCCTTGAAATCTTTAAGTTATACTGCAAAAACCGGCCATTCCGCTGGATCAGAAAAATTATCTTGATAAAAAAAGTTGTATTTTTAAAAAAGAATGGTGTTACAAAAATGTCATTTTATAATATATAGTTTAAAGATTAATGATCTCAACCGAAAAAATTTTAATTATAAAAAATGACACAAAAAAATTAGGTAAGAAATAAAGAACACAAACAAGAGCAACAAATCAAGTACACTTAAGAAGATAATTAATCCGCAAACAAAGAGGTTACTCTCCGAAAACCCCTCAATACTAAAAAGAGTTTTATTATCCTTTTGAGGGTTTAAACAAATTTTTTTTTCCAGAAACAAAAAAAAAGAAAAAACCTCAGAAAGGTGAAGGAGGAACTTCAATGGTGGTTCCAGCTTGAATCTGACCCCAACCGATCAAACGCCAATGTTTCTCGACACGCCGGCTTAGAGCCACTTTCTCTCCTTTGCTTGTACAAACCGGCGCAGTCAGTTGCAGTTTCGCCAGATCGTTTTTAACTCCAATAACCTTGGCTCCAGTCGACATCGAACCAATGTTGAGCATTAGTATCTCTCCTTTCGTTAGCTTCGACACTTTCCCTTGTTTCTCTGATCCCTTTGTTCTCACTCCCAACAAACGCCGTAGAAGAAAGAAGTTCACCTGAAGAGAAGATTGATTTCTCATAACCGAAACAAATTTTCAACCATTTGTCAAGAGTTGTTGTTTATACCTCGAGTTCAACAAAGACATCAGGGAGGGAACCGATTTCACCAAGGACCTGACCAACTAATCGATCAGCACGAGTAAGAGTCGGATCCATTGTTGTTCCAACTCCTATAAGACCACCAGGAACAGCAAACTGAAGCTCGTTCTGTTCCGCGTAGAGGGAAGTTATGCGAGAGTAAATTGGAGTGCATTTCGGGTTGCCACGCTCGTCTTTCACAACGATACCAGGTCGGACTTCGATTAATTGGTTGACTTTCAAAACACCCTACAATTCAGATGTAGTTAAGAGACACCCGTCACACCCTGGACGATATCTACATATACATGTACCATATAAAGCTTGATGTAGCTAAAGAAATTAAGAGAGAGAGAGAGAGAGAGTGAAATATATACCCGGAGAATACTTCCACCTGCAACTCCACCTTTAATATCATCAACTTCATAACCAGGTTTGTTGACATCAAAAGACCGAATCACTATCATATTTGGTGGTGAAACAAAATCCCTCACAGGGATTGGAATCTTCTTGACAATGTACTCGCATACAACATCAATGTTGTATTTCAACTGTGCTGAGACAGGGACAATAGGAGCACCATCGGCAACAGTGTTCTGCGATAGCATGTGAAGAAATTTGAGAACCAAGTTCCCCCTATTCTTAGCTTAACCAACCGATGAAATGGGAGAGATTAGAAAATCAAACCATTATAAATTTCTGAATCGCCTCGTGCTGATTAACGGCAACATTCTCTTGAATAAGATCAATTTTGTTCTGAAGAATAATGATGTGCTTAAGTTGCATAATCTCAACAGCGGCAAGATGTTCAGATGTTTGTGGTTGCGGACATGTCTCATTTGCAGCAATTAGAAGTAGTGCACCATCCATGATGGCTGCTCCGTTGAGCATTGTAGCCATGAGAATATCGTGTCCCTGAAGAATAGAACAAGAATACATTCAACAAGAAAGATGTATATAAAAAAGAAGCATTGGATGCGACACACAAAAAGTATGCAGGTGGAGTACAACATCAGTATGATAAAATAAAACACACAGCTCACTGACATATGAATAGCTATACCATCACTAGAAAATACTACTTTATGAAGAATAAAGTGAACCATAAATCAATCATACCGGGCAATCGACAAATGACACATGTCTCAATAGCTTCATCTTGGCGTTCTCAAATCCAGGTACATCACAATTCGGGCTGTCTTCCTTTCCACTTCCATAGGCCCTAATATAACAGATAATGTTAGAACTCTCTGACACAATCTTATATCTGAAGATGGAAAAAACACTTTCACAAGCAAGAACTCACTTGTAGCTCATTGGTCTAGGGCATTTCTCATCTTCACATTTGTATATCTTGGCATTTGCATATCCAAGCTTAATGGTAATGTTACGCTCCAATTCATTCTTAAAACGGACAGTCTGCACAAGAAAAGGAAGTCACACAAATGACACGTGTGAGTCCACTGCAAGCTATTAGGGCCTATTGTGACCAAGCATAGCATAGATTTAGGAAAAACCGGCATAATCAATTACCTGCACACCAGAAATGGCTTTCACAACAGTCGACTTTCCATGAGCGACATGTCCAATAGTTCCTGAGACATAATACTATCATCTTTAGCTTATACGCACGTTTTATATAGACGAAAACTAAAGTACGAGGAGAAAGATAACCAAGCTAAAAACCCTTTTTGCCTACAATTACTTACCTATGTTTATAGTTGCCTGTCGAGAAATGACCTCAGGAGACAAAGGATGTAGCACAGTTACATCCAATTTACTAAGATCTTGCTCAGCCAAACCCTTGTTCCGAGACATGATGAAAAGATCGAAAGATTCTTTTCCTGCTTAAGAAGTTAATCAATCAGAACCCTAAGCAGTTCAAAAACTAACGACTGCACAAGACAAGACCTTCTTCTACATCACCACAAACAACCTCGACACGAAGATTCCATAGCTGAGTTCCATTAATTCCTAATCTAAAGCTTTACGATTAGATCCCAACTAGTCTTGGTGAAAGTTTCTAGAACATAAAGTGAACAATTAGGTTTATCAATTTCTTAGCTTAATCTATTCAAAGGAGATCGAAACAAACCTGAGCGATGCGAAACGAGAACGATAGCTCGGAGAAGAAGACGAAGCTTCGGTGATATCTGAGAGATAGAGAGTGAGAGAGAAAGCGGCGGAGAAGAGATGAAGAAGAAGATGAATTGGTGTTTTAAGGTTTTTATTTTCTAGTCCAATAAGGGTTTGGTTTTCACATTTCATAACCCCTTCCTCTTTTTTCCTAACTTTATAATTCACTCCCGGAAAAATAAATATTTCCTAATGCCCCCCATAAGACATTTTAGTGCAAAATTAAAAAGAAAATTAAATACTGTTTAGCTAATTAAATTATTAACACATATAGAAACTTTGATTTTTAATATATATCTAATCAAATTTAGCTTTTTTTTTGGTTGGTTACTAAACTACTCTTTTAATCAAACCACTAATTAGTATTATTTGATCTATATTTATAACCATTTTATTGAGAAAATATTAGGATTAACAAATAGGGCTATGTATGACTACAAATAATACTATGGTATGATTTCGAGAAAATCAGAAAATAGAAGGGTATAATATTAAATTAATAAGGTTTGTGTTGAGATAATCAAAATTTGCATTTTCAATGAGAGAGAGAGAGAGAGGAGAGATCCTTTTAATCAGCCATGGCTTCTTCCTACATTTCCTTTTAGGTTTCTTCGTCGCTCTTTCATTCTCCGTGACGGAGTCGCCGGCGAGGAATTTCGCGCTGATTAGATCGGCGATTTGTTCGGGTCGCATCTATGGATTCACTATCAGCTGTGGTGTTGATATGAGTTTCCGGCTTTTTCGAGATGGCGGAATCTATCTGGTCGCACGATCAAACTTCTACACCGTCGTTGATGCCGTCGAAGAAACCGGTGGCTAATTTCCACCGTCAGAGGTCAGAACTTGATTATTGACTGAGTTTGAATTGTGAATTGTAGTAAGATCCTTTTGATTGTTTTTGGCTGCATCTGAATTGTAGAAACTTGAAGTGACTTCGTTAATGTTTAGGAGATCCATTGTTAGATCAAGTAATAGGAAGGCTTGTTTAAGAGATCGTTGAAAATTCAGATATTGTTTCTGTATCCTCATGTACTGTAGAGATTTTTGAAACTTAATCATGTTCAAAAGCGAAAATTTTCGGCTTTTGGTGAATATCTAGGTTAGTTTCAGCAATTATAACTTGGAAGTGAATCATAAGAGCTTAAGCATTATATTTGCCATGTCCGGACGAATTCTTTCAGCTATTGATCTGGCTGGTTCACTCATTATATGGTTTGATTATTATTGTTTAGGTGTAGGAGTGTCTTCAGGTTGCTGCTCCAGAGAGAAATTTCACCTACAAAAAAGTTTTTACCAAGGAAACGATGGGGTGGAAGCCGATGGGATGTGGATCCGCCGTGTGGAACCTGTGGTGAATCGGTGACTGAGCTGAGACATAATCTTATTTCATGGTATTTTGCTTTCATCACTAATTCATTCCTTCAAGCTTGTTTTTTTACAAAGCTGAAGTATCTTCTGTTTAGATAATTGATGTGATTCTTAACTCCTTTTGGATTTTTGAACGTAAACAGCTTTCTTTATATGTAGGGTTGAGGCAGAGTCATTGCAGCATTTATCTGGTAAATACTCTCCCCTTGTGCCTCCTCCAAGGTCAACTATTGCAGCAGCTTTTAGCTCTGATGGAAGAATTCTAGCTTCTACACAGTGAGTAGTATGGTTCATCTTTGATGTGATTTAATCTTGTGCAGTTTGCTAATGTGGGCTTTGTATCTTGTAGTGGTGACCACACTGTAAAGATTATTGATTGTGAGACAGGAAAATGCTTGAAAGTTTTGAGCGGCCATCGGAGGACACCATGGGTGGTGAGTTAGAGAATGCTGTCATTTTTTTAAACTTCATTGACTAATTGACTTCCCATTGTTACTGGGTAGCACTTTTTGGACAATACTTATCTCTAGATTAGTTTTATCTTATCTCGTGAAATGGAACAGGGTGGCTATATTTGTCGTTGGTTTTGTAGGTTGAATGATGGGTATCAACTATCAACTTTGTTGTATATTTGTTTGCGTGATAGCATGTTGGTGGATACTTGTAATGAATTAAGTTTTTACTTGGACAAGACAATTAGTTATGCTGTATGCCTGCTGCTTTAATATCTAATGTTATTGAATTCTTAACAGGTCAGGTTCCACCCGCGCCACTCAGAAATTGTTGCTAGTGGAAGTTTAGATCATGAGGTGCGTTTATGGAATGCAAAAACTTCGGAGTGTATTAGATGTCACGATTTCAGTAAGTGAGGGATGTTATAGTATTTTGTTCGTTTTCCTCTTCTGCTTTTTCGTCTAATTTACTTCCGTCTTCTTCTGCTCTTCCCTAAATAGATAGGCCTATTGCTTCTATTGCTTTCCACGCTGAAGGTGAATTACTTGCTGTTGCATCTGGTCACAAGGTACCTTATTGCGTTTCAGATATCTCATGAAATGCCAGCTAGTTGCAGGCAGCTTCTCGTTTGAGAATAAAAGAACTGATCTAAAGGTCTCCAAAAGTTTGATTAATGTGTTTTCTTTTGAAGTTGCACATATGGCATTATAATAGAGGGGAGGACTCATCACCAGCAATTGTATTGAAGACAAGGCGTTCCCTGAGAGCTGTACACTTTCATCCACATGGGTTTCCTCTTCTCTTGACCGCAGAGGTGAGCTACATATTTAGAATTGGGTATTGCTCTTCTACTTTCTGGGCTTACTCTATTCAACTACAATTGGCAGGTGACTGACATTGATTCAGCAGAGTCTGCAATGACAAAAGCAACATCTCCCGGTTATTTGCGATATCCACCGCCTGCTATTTTTTTCACCAACACACAGAGTGGCAATCATAGTAGCTCGGCAGCAAGACTGCCACTTGTGCAGTTACCGTACTTGCTTTTGCCTTCGTATTCTGACGATGATCCAAGAATCCAATATTATATGGGTAATACTGGGCCAAGGAATGCACAATCAGGGTTTCAGAGTAATCAAAATTCTGTAGAATACGGCACAAGAACAATTTCTCCTCCTCTTCTTTTAGCTAGTGATCTCTCCGGTTCCTTTCATGCCCCAGATATCTCTGCTAGCAGTTCATTTGCAGTCCAAGCTAGAGCTAGAACTACTACCAGTGCAGTTGATGCCATGGATGTAGATGAGGCTCAACCTGTTGGGAGAAATAGAGTTCCTAGCCAAGTTTCAGGTCAATCAGATTTAGTTGTGTCCGGACAAGCTCAGCAATTACTTCACCTCCAAGACAGAGTTTCCTGGGAATTACCTTTTCTACAAGGGTGGTGGATGGCTCAAAACCAAGCTGGTGCCAGTTCAGTGGTTCTTCCTAGTGGTAGTAGTGGTCATATCAATTCAACTCCTTATACAAGTTCTTCTTCAGCATCTCCTTCATCCACAGCCAGTCTAGAGGCTGCAGTAGCGTCATTGGAAATCCCTGGTGGTGTCAACTTATATGGGGTTTCTGCCAGAGGCGACTCCCACTCCCAGGACCGAATTTCACAGTCCCGCTTCGCACGATCTGGTCTAGCCTCTCGTAACACTCCACATGAAGGAACTGGTGCTCAACCTGTGGTAAACAGAATTCCGTCTGAACTGGCAAGTTCGATTGCTGCTGCAGAGTTACCTTGTACTGTTAAACTGAGAGTGTGGTCACATGACATTAAAGACCCATGTGCAATACTGAAGTCCGACAAATGTCGGATGACGATACATCATGCTGTTCTTTGCAGGTAAATTAGCTCCTCGAATATACTTGGATGATATGCTATACTTGGATGATATGCTATACTTGGATGATATGGTAAATACTAATTCACTTTTGTTGATGGAGATAAACTATGTGTCTTTATTTTTGCAGTGAAATGGGAGCCCACTTTTCTCCATGTGGGAGATATCTAGCAGCCTGTGTTGCATGTATTATTCCTCATGCTGAGACAGATCTTGGTTTGCATACACTGGTCCAACAAGATTCAGGGCTTGCAACTTCCCCTACTCGACATCCTCTCACAGCACATCAAGTCATGTATGAACTTCGTGTGTATTCTCTCGAAAAGGAATCGTAAGTGATACTTCCATTTTGTTTGTCTAGTCAAGCTTTTTACATGCATAGAGCAGAAAACTCAAGAGATAGTGTCTTGTGTATGTCTACAGATTTGGTGCAGTACTGGTGTCACGGGCAATAAGGGCTGCACATTGCTTGACCTCTATTCAGGTTAGTCAAGGTTGTTTATGTACTTCATAACTGTGAAGGTCCATGAGATTCTCACTACTGATCAATAGGTTAAAGTTGTTCACTGATTTGTATTATTCTGATGAAGTACGTTATAATGAAATCTTTTTGTGCAGTTCTCACCAAACTCCGAGCACATATTGCTTGCTTATGGCCGACGTCATGGCTCTCTATTGAAGAGCATTGTGAGTGACGGAGAGACAACATCACATTTTTTCACAGTGTTGGAGGTAACGCCGATGCTCCTGTAGTTATGAATCTCTAGGTCAACAGAAAGAATTAGCTAGCCCCATTATATCATTAGCCGTAAACACTCTATAATAATACATAGTTACACTGTTTTTTTTCTTATTCCATCAGATTTACAGAGTTTCAGATATGGAACTTGTGAGAGTACTCCCAAGCTCAGAGGATGAAGTTAATGTTGCTTGCTTTCATCCTTCCCCTGGGGGAGGTCTTGTCTATGGAACAAAGGTAAGTAATAGTGTGAAGTTCTTCTCGGCGCTGAAGTTTTTACTTGTACTGATCTGCTCAATATTTTTCCCAGGAGGGAAAGCTTAGAATCTTCCGGTATAAAACAGCTGCTGCATCGAATCTCACTGCACCAAACAGCTTTCCCGAAGAGAACTTGACCGAGGTAGAATTATCGACAAGGTTGATCTTCGTGAAATAAATTTCTTTTGTTGAAGCAAACAAATCTTTTTTTTGAACTAATAGATGATTATTCGGATCTTCATCCTTGGGAAAATCTGAACCGCAGGTGCAGATGTATGCATTAGAATGCTAGACAATGAAGAATTCCGGGTATCGACTATTCGTTACACACTCTCATTAACAGATCTTGCATTGCGAGCATATTCGTCTTCCTCTGCTTCTTTCCGGCGTGCTTGATCTGCTTTTAGCTGTCCAAACTACCCGCAGTGCGATTTGAAAACCTCTGGAAGCTTTTTGTCATTCGCACTAGCCAGTGGTATCTTCCTCTTTTAAACATATATGGATGATCACAGTTTGGGATGACCTCTCTAATTTGCAAGGTTTTTGAATCTGCTGTTTCAAACAAAGACTGCAGAAAAATGTTTTCTTAAAAGAAAAATTTGTATTTTGGTTTGTTGTTGTAGCTTTGTAACTAGATTTGTAAACAACATTGAGAACAAAGACTAATATATCTTCTCAATCTCCTATCTTTTACCACTTATAGATGATGTTCATCAACAGATAAGACTGCAGAAAATCAACAACATTCATCGCTATTATAAGTGTTTGATACGAAATTGTAAGTATCCAAACTGTATCATGGTGCTGAATCTTAATGCTATCCTTTTCAACTTGGTGGACTCCATCTTCCGGCGACAAAGTCCTTGTAGAATGTGGACCTCTTCGATACGATGTAGAAGACTGTAACCGAAAGAAACAAGAAGAGAAGAGGTGTCAATGAACACGAATGAAGAAAGTAGCAACTTTTTGTAAATAGACATCAAGTGATCAAACAAACCAACAAACCTGGAATCTCAGGGATGATAAAGTTTGGTTCTTTCAACACGTCATGCAACGTTCTTCTCTCGTTTACTTTAACCATCCCCAACGATCCTTTCGCTTTTGCCCGGTCCAAGGGAAAATGTGAGCTGGTTATAGAGAATGATTGAATATGCATAGTGTATACACTATAATGAGTTTAAGATTCTTACATTTGGAGGGTATTTTGGTTGAGCTTGTATCCTCTTCTATTGTAGTGTCAGCTTGAGAACCTTTGGTACCTTCTAAAAGATACTGGAGAACTCTACTCCTGGGCAATGGAGTTCCTGAATTCGCCTAGAACGAAGCAGAGAGAAGAGAAAGTCCTAATTGTTACAACTAGATGCTTTATAACGAGTCCATAGAGCTTATCACTTTTTAATGGAGATTTCTGATGAATTGATCAAGATAAGAAACTATTTTTCTCAGGAAATTGCAGTGGTTGGAGTAGGGTGAATTGATTACCTCGTAGTAAAGTTCGATAACATCGCGTGTGTAGTAGTTGTTTTCATCCCATGGCAACGGCGGGCTATCATCTGAAAACATGTTTAGATAGCTAAGGAGTGACAGAACAAATGCTGTAGAAGCCACCAAAATTAGATGCAAGAACAAGAAAAAAGGAATGAAAATGGAAAGGATATCATATCAAGATGAGTTGCAAACATGTCTGTTTCGCAAAAGTCCTCAACAAAGTCACTTGTCATAGCCTCTGCGTAAAGAAGCAAGACAGGCCAATGAAGGATATTGTTTTTATCTAGCATTGGCTTCTTCAAACCCGTGAGTTCTCGAAACATTGCTTTGCCAATCTTCAAGCCTCTATTCTCAATCGCGGCTAAACAAGCCTGCAACAAAACCAAGAAGAACAAACTCAACGCTTCCATACATGTACATGCGGCAACTCGTTATATCCAATCCAAGAATCAAACCTTGGCTTCCACCACAGCCTTTGAGACCTCAGCTTCACGTTCTTCTTTCTCTTGCTTCTTTAAATCCACCATTTTTAAAAGCTTCTTCAAATCCTCATTACTCGGGTCATTCTTGATTCCCATTTCGCAGTAAGATTTCGCTTCATTCAACAAATCCAACAACATTGATGCCTTTGCAGCTCGATACACCGCCTTTTTAAAGCATCGAAACCATTCAAGAACACAACCAAATCAATACAACCAAATCAAAGAGAAGTTCCTTTTCAAAAATGGTTACCTTAACGTTATCTGAACATAGCTTGATAGCTTCTTCAGCATCCGTAAGAGCACGTCGATAATTTCCTAATAGAAGATTAACATGAGCTCGATTCGAAAACAAAATCGAAGTCTCTGAATCACTAAGAACTCTTTGATTAATAGCTTTCGTGTAGAAATCAATCGCTTCCGAGTAATGCTTTTTCCCTTTCCTCACACATTCGTTGCCTTGTTCCTGTGTGTTTTGAACAACATCGGAGTGATATGAATCAGCAAAAGGAAGTGAGATTCGATTGAGATAGAGAGAGAGAGAGAGTACTTTGAATTCGATGGCGGCGGATTCTTTGAGAGCAGATATAGCTTCGAGATCAGCTTTCTCGTTCTCTGTAATCGGCTCTGATCCAGCTTCCATCCATAACGCCATTGATTCACAGTAGAGAGATTGAACACAGCACTCGAGATTCGATTAACCTACACGAAGAAGAAGATGAAGAAGAAGAAGAAGCTTCGAGTTCTTTGGAGGGAGACTGAAAGAGAGAGAGATCGGTTTAGTCCAACGAATAACCAAAAACCGGTTCAATCCTATCAACAACCGGAGATCGGTTCAATTTTCGAACCATAATAATTAGCTTAAGTGGGCCTCGATTGTGTGTGGGCCCAGAAAGTCCGACATTTTAAAAATTCAAACTTTATTTTAAAACTTTGTATTCTATTTGATAATTACAATGGAGACAAAAGAGAAGCCTTTCTCCTTTCACAATCGAATCGACCCATCATGAATTTTTGCATTTTTGTTCTGAGAAAGATGGAGATTAGTGAGAAAGTGAATCCATGGTTACAATCTGTATCATAAGTCCGAAACATTTATGGAACTAGCAACTGGAGAAAAGTAAACACATTGTCACTAATCGAGAACAGAGAGAGACCATGTCAAAACATTCAGACAACTAAACTTTGAGTATGTGTAGAAAGCAAATGGTTATCAATCTCGCTACAGAAAGCAACAACAACAGGCTCAGTAGTAAGTGTTGTAGTAAGCTTGAGGCGCGGCAGGAGCAGGAGCAGCAGGTTGCTGCACCGGTGCAGCGGTTACTGGTGCTGCAGCTGCGATGGGAGGTGCATAACTCTGTGCTGGGTATGTCTGAAGAAGTTCACAAATAAACAAAGATTCGGTTAGTTAACGAAAGACTTGACCACTTGAGAGTAACTCCCAATCTAAACAGAGAGTTTTGTTTACTGAAGAACTATTTCGGTTTACCTGAGAAGGATATGCGCCATAAGCAGTGGCTTGTGGCACCACGGGTGCTTGTGCTTGTGGAGCGGTGTAGCCAGCGGGGTATCCTCCATATGCACCATACGCAACCTACAAAGTATATCGGAAATACTACTATAAGAGTAAAAAATATATGTATGTAAAGAAGGGAACGGGTTTGGTTCTATTTTTCGTAATTTACCTGTTGGCCATAGGCAGGGTTCCATTGTTGCGGTTGTGCAGGAGCAGCTTGTGCTGGTGGCCAAGCTTGAGGCTGTCCCGTGTAGCCAGTTGTCCATTGAGTCTGTGCGTTAGGATATGCATTGGACACTGGCTGAGCAGGTGGAGTGCCGCTGTACGTTTTTGCCATTTTCATCCTATCCGATGACAGAAAATCCTCCGCGCTACGCTTTTTCAGCTCTGAAGTGGCCCGATGAGGTAAAAAGAGTTTTGCGTGCTGATCTTCCGCTTTCTTTATGGACTTAACATCTCCAAAAAGACCTAGGAACTGCAAATAATAGTAGATACATGATGTTAGAAGCCTAACGTTAGAAGTGAAGATTAGTCTCTCTATTTTCCGTTACCTCTATATATATCACGGATAGCTCTTCCCTCTCGGTTGTACTTGCAATATTCTGGGTATCCGCATTTGGTTTGATGATCTTTTCGACAAGTGGTTCAAGGTAATCGATCTGTCTTGGTGGCGGCTGAATCGTCTCAAAGTGAATCAGTGCCTCCATAAGGGGCTTAGACGGTTGTACGTGGTCAAGTGCTTCGACTAAAATCTTCCTAGCTTTCTCAGCATCCCCAGAAACCTGAAAATAAGTTAGGAAAAAAGTAAGAATTCAAAGAACCACATAATCTGATACGTATTCTTTATCTTTAACAAAATCTTTCATGAAAACAAACAAAACGAGTTCAGAACTTGATCGATTAGAGAATAAAGTCTCAGAAGACCACGTGACATACCATGTACAAAAACCTTGAATATTGAGCATACAGCAATGGCAGAATCGCAGAGTGTTCTTTCCCCTTTTCAACAGCAATCACTTGTTCGTACAAAGAGAAAGCATCGTTCAGATTTCCCTACAGATAAGATTTAACAGATGGATAAGGGAATCAAACAATGATGATAATCTATACTAGTTCTTTAATCACTACTAGCTAATGGAAGCTTACTAGTCGGCGTTCCATGTTTGCATGTTTGATTACTGCTTCGAGAAGTCCAGGAGAAATTTCAGAGTGCAGTAATTGGAATGCAGCTCTAGCACCATCTATATCTCCTTTCTGTTCCTTTAACCGAGCAGCAAAAAGGTGAATCTCTGGTTGTCTCTGCCACATAAAAGGAAGCAAATTAATAACCAAGAAAGCCACAACAGATTATTTGAAAGTTGCCGGTTATAAACAAACTACCCAAAAAGGTTGGCGAAATACATTCCATACCTTGACAAATACTTGAGTTGCTCGAACAAGGGCATTGTCTGCAAGGTCCATACTTCCACTTGCTTCCATGCTTAATACATATCGAATCCAGTATTCAGGGTAACTTGCGCAAGCAACCAGACATCTTTCATACAGCTTAACCACCTATAGGAGAAGACAATAGATTGTAAAACATATATGATGATTACTAAGGAAAAAGCAAAACAAAAACATATAAGCATAGAAAGCACAAAGAAGAAATCCACAAGAAATACTCTATAAGTCGAACAGAGTGGCCCTCACATACGGAGGGACCCTCCTTGCCTGACTGACACACATATTGTTAGGAAGAGAAGAAGATACCTGCATTAATAACATGGAAATTCAACAAGGATAACTAATGAACCTAAAATATCCATTGACAAATGAGAGTTTGAAGTACACGTCCTTAACATTACCAAACGGAGGCCCATGCTTTGGTTTCAGTTATTTCCCATATAAAAGTTGCTTGATCCAATGGAAACCCAATATAGCATATGATGCACCAGATACTACTTAACTGTAGGTCAATAATATTACAAAGATGCGACTTAACCTACAAAACACTTTTCCGTTCACATATAAGAGAGATAAGCACTTCCATACCTTATTGAAGTCTCCGTCCTTCTCTATGAAATCCAAATAGTTATGCCAATTCTCCAGCTCTGCAACATTGAGAGGCCGGACATGGAAATATGGCCTCCTAATAGCCATTTCAAAACCAATGATTCTTGACTCAAACTCTTTGGCTTTCATATACATGGCTTCTCTGATGCCAATGTATTTCTTCAACTCCTCAGGATCAGTTGAACCAGCAGCTTCCGATTTAGGAGACTTTTCAGTGGAACCTCCATCTGCCTTTTCACCAGACTCAGATTGTGCACTTTCAGAAGCATCACCACCAGCTGTGACAGATTCCTCTGCAGTCCTTAGTTCTGATAGAGGCCGGGTTTCAGCTAGTTCCTTAAAACTACAACAAAGCTAG
The DNA here is from genome assembly GCA_900406275.1 of Anastatica hierochuntica. Taxonomy (NCBI): domain Eukaryota; kingdom Viridiplantae; phylum Streptophyta; class Magnoliopsida; order Brassicales; family Brassicaceae; genus Anastatica; species Anastatica hierochuntica. The sequence continues at coordinate 47,273 of OVAN01000182.1, read as the reverse complement.
CACTTATCAACAGCAGAAACAAGACCAAAACAAAACACATCAGAAAGATACTAAAGATTCTGTGTATAACCTAAGACTCTGGCTAATACTACATTATCAGAAAAGAACAAGGACGTCAGAAAGAACAGCAGATGAATAATAAACATTGATTTGGCATTCGACTTTCAGTTCATCAAACGTACGATCATAGCTTATCTGCCAGATAGCTGAACTCGGTTAAGTGCTCAATCGCAAATCAACAAATGTTCTCACCATAAAAATCACAAACCCACATAGTTCAGCGCAGTGGAAAATGATTAATGAAGTCGCTAAAAATTACCTGTTGAAGTATCTGTCGAAATTCTGAATTGGATTCTCTAATATTCTGGTGTAAATCATGGCAAGCCGGCTCCAGTCCTGCTGCATGTACTCATACTCGATGTATTTGTCCCACAAAGGAGAGGACAGAAAATCAGATCCAACGTAAACCAAAGCTCGTTCAAAAAGTCTGCAGCAGCATTAGAGTAAAAGTAAGGCCATATGAGCTGAAAGACGCAGACATGTTCAATTAATAAAGGCAAACACGAAGTCTATGGAGAAAAAAAGGATTCACTCTTTAAGTGCATGGCACAGCCGAACACTGCATTTACCTTCCTGGTAAAAGCATACCATGGCCAAAATCGAGCAGTCAGAGGCTACCTAAGCCCAAAAACTGGTTGACTTCTTCCCAGCAGCATTTTGGATATGGATGTACTTCGGGGAGAGGGTGACAATTAAAACAGGTATATTTAACTTCAAAATTTTTAAAACGGAGCAGTTTAAGATAAAGAAATCAGATAGTAATGGAAGGAGGCCCAAAAGCTAGTGCATTGCATATAAGAAAAGAAGTATTTCTAAGTTAATTCCATCAGATCTCTCCGCCACAAATGAAAGGACTTGCTGTAGAATCTAAGAAAAGGGTTAGATCGTAAAAATCATTTTTTGTTTAGAAAATTAAAATCAACCAAGCTGTCAATACACATACAAACAGAAAAATTATGAATTCATTACCTTCTGATTGTCTCTGGATCTCCATATGTATTGATGGCAAAAACGCAATAATGCAGCCAGATGTCCACAGAATATGTCACTCCCACCACTGCTCTTTCATAAACCTCCACGACTTTGTCCATAGCACCCACCCGAGCCTCATGATCAGCATACTTTTTCCAATAGCCGTAACACAAAGGGAATTCAGCTAGGAAAGCATCATAAACCTTCCGGATTTTTGCTATATTGTCCTGTAATTAGAGCAGCAAGATAAACATTACCAACCTTGAATAAATCAATAAAATAGTACATGACAATAAACTTACATAAAAGATATAGAAAGATGACAGTCACATATGGCATACAATGAAAACCATACTAATCTTTCGGCACTTATACAGATTTGAATAACAAACAATTTATGGAAACATGATCCAGATATCAAACATTGAGAGCCACGACATTCAAAGAGATGCTTCGTTATGAAAATCCAAACAAACCTGAGCTACTCTCTCTGTCTCTTCAATCAGGGCAGTCCAAGCATTGAACTCTAAAGAATTGGCTCTTACGATATTCCATAGACGCTCCTCTTCTGGTGAAAGAGTAGAGACTGAAACAAACCAATAATTACATCAAGTTCTAGTGACACTGCCCCCTAAACATCAGGTTCAATTTGTAATAGTGTCTAAGACATTACCAGGATTGTCTCCATGCTCAGCTGTTACAGCCGGATGGTCCCTTGCGTTTCCATTCTCAACGGGCGCAGTTAAACCACCTTCAGGGCCAGACCCATTAACCAAAGAATCCTTATTAACCGGCTGAGACGAATCGACATTCGGTGCACCACTCTGGTTAGCAGGAAATGCATTTTCTTGCCCTATAGCAGCAGAAGCATTATAATCTCCATAGGAAGCAACCATGGCCTCACTGTCTCCCATCACTTTCTAGAACCGAAACTGAAAGAAAACAACGTTTCACATAAGAATTGATTCAGCAGAAACCACTTACGAAGATTCATTCATCGAGTGGAGTTTTCAAACAAGAGAAGCAAAATCAAATTCGTTGAAAAAATCCCTAGTTCTATACCCAATTCGTGTAAAATAGAAACGAATACGAACCTTGTGAACTGAAGATGATGAAGTATAAAAGCTCTCTTCAATGGAGAAAGCTCTCAAGCTTTTTTTTTTGATTTGGGGTTTCGTTTACAGGAAGAAGAAGAGTACTATAGGGTTAAGAGACGAAAGAGGCGATGCGTATTGTGTTGGTCGGTGCACGGTAAGATGAGTGGAAAACTCAATCTGGACCGTTAATTCAATAAAACGTAAATGGGCCTTTCGATTTTCTTAATGGGCCTTAATACTCTCAAAACGTGGTTTCTTTTTTTCATGGGTCTATCATAAACCATTAGCAAGCTTTTGAAACCAGCTTTAAAGTTATTCAACTTAAAACCCTTTTATTGCAATCAAACCATCAAGATTTAAACTAATTTTGAATTACAAACCTCTCCGAACCCAATCATTTTACCAAAAAAAAACCAAGAAAAATGAAAAAAGAGAGCAAAAAGGGAATCGCTGGTTGCACCACCTTTGTTATGCTCTCACGAAACCGGGATTCGAATCACGCACTTACCTCTAGTGAGATATTTGCCATTAGAGTACAGACCAAAAAAAATCAAGAGAGAAATTTTAGCGGCCCATTAAAAAAAACTAAACAAATGTAGAAATATGACCACATCTCCTCTAGATCTATATGTCTCTTGTCTTTTTCTAGTTTGTAAGGCCATATATAAAAAAACTAAACATATGTTTTCTTTTGTATGTTTAGTTTAAAAATTGAATAGTGACTAGATCTTTAATTTATCCCGTGGTGTAGTTTTGGATCCTAGTTAATGTAATCACGTTACCAAGCATTTGCATTGGAATATTAATCTATTCGTGTTATGACTTTTCATGTGTCTTGGTTGTTAATTTAAACTATTCACAAAACAAAATTTTAGTGTTTTGATTACAAATATTTTATTGCAAAAGGTGTACCATTTTGTATCAATAGTCAAATGTATAATGGTACTAAATGCATTGTGTAATGCTTTTTTGACTATTATATCGCCACTAATCGAGAGATCATAATCATATTTCTCTTTTTTAAAATAAATACAATCGTAGTAATCATACTTCTTAGCATTTTCTTTATCTTTCCACATCTTTTTTTTTCTTCTCTTCCGCATATTAAGCTAAATTTTCATGATTTTGTCTTCCTTATTAAAAAGTGATTATCTATATTGTAAAGCTAGATAATATATTTTCGTATATATTCATTATTTAACTCAAAAAATAGTTCACATGTATAGTGCATTCATATAGTAAACAATAATGTATATTATATACGTAGAAGAAATTATTAAAATAATGAATTAACAAAACACCAAAACTTGCATTTAGATTTGTGTTTCTCTTTTTCTTTTTCTTTATAAAATCCTATATGCACACACACACACACACACTTGTGATCAAAATATTCAAGATCCAAAAACTCTTCTTTCAAACATGGACCGAACCATATGTCTTTCCTTAGCACTAGTCTCTCTCTTGGTCGGAGTCGTCTCGGCTAGTGACTGGAACATCTTGAACCAACTAAAAAGACTCGGCTCGTCATCATCATCATCAAGCCACGTTTCTTCAGATGTCAAGACGAATCTGAAACGGTACTGTGAAAGCTGGAGGATAAACGTTGAAGTCCACAACATTAGAAACTTTGGTGTGGTGCCTCAAGAATGTGTCTCTCACGTAGAGAATTACATGACGTCATCTCAGTACGAGGATGACGTGGGAAGAGCCGTTGATGAAGTCATTGTTCAACTGGGAAGCATGTGTTGTAGTAAGACTAAGTGTGATGGCATGGACGCTTGGATCTTTGATATTGACGATACGCTTCTCTCTACTATACCTTACCATCAGAACAATGGCTTCTTCGGGTAAACTTCATATTCTTTACTTCAACCGGTTTAAAGATAAACCGGTTTCATTTGATGTAGATATAATTAGGGTGTACAATGGATATCAGTTTGATTTCGGTTTGAATTTTTCGGTTAGTAAAAGTCGTTACGGTATTATAACCGTATATACTTTGTTTGCTTCGGTTTTGATATATTGGTTTTGATTTTTTCGATTTTAAATCAAAATATTTTAGTAAAAATGATAATTAGTTATAAGATAAAAAATATTTATTATCATTGTTTTAAATCATATGTTTATATTAATGTTGTCTTCGATTTTTTAAAAATCGCATCCATATGATCTATATTCGTCTATACCGTATAACTATATCTATTTCGATTCGGTTCAATTCGGTTTTACCATATTGACCATCACTAGAAATTACTGCAGTTTGAAATGCATTCAAACCGGACAGGAGAAATCTAGTTTCCGGTTCACTTTGGTTTTAGAGTATTGTTTACAGTAGCGGTTCATTCTTTTCGGTCAAGATTAACCGGTTCTTAACATCAAATTTTCCGGTTTATCTTAAAAACAGAGGAGAGAAATTTAACTTGACTAAGTTTGAGGAATGGGCAAGGAAGAAGCAAGCACCATCAGTGCCACATATGGTGAAATTATACCATGAGATCCGAGAAAGAGGCATTAAGATCTTCTTGATCTCTTCCCGGAAAGAATATCTCCGATCAGCCACCGTCGACAACCTCATTCAAGCCGGTTACTATGGCTGGTCCAACCTTATCCTCAGGTATTCAACCAAACCGGTTATTGAAAAACAAACTCTATTTGGCTCATATATTCACTAAACCAAAAGCCAAGCTTGTCCACTCCTCTACACCTTTCATATATTCACTCTAATTGACAATTCCACTAGTAATTCATTCTGGTTAACTATAACCGGATTAGATAACCAGACCAATGTGCTAAAACCAGTAAAACTAAACAATGCAGGGGACTAGAAGATGAGCAAAAGGAAGTGAAACAGTACAAGTCAGAGAAGAGGTCATGGCTGATGAGTCTTGGTTACAGAGTTTGGGGAGTGATGGGAGACCAATGGAGCAGCTTCGCAGGTTGTCCTCTTCCTAAGAGAACCTTCAAGCTCCCTAACTCTATCTACTATGTCGCTTGATCAAACAAAAAAACACACAACAAAACTTTGGTTTTAGCTTTCTTTGAACAAGAAGAGAAGACCACAAGAATAAAAGAGTTGAGTTTTGGTTATGATCCTTGTTTTCTTTACCATTACTAATCTCTGTTGTTTAAAGCTTTCTCCAGTCTTGCTTCAAATGGTGTTGAATGCCACTTCACTTTATTATCCTGCACTTCCCACAAAACAGAACTCTCTATTGATTCATAAGAAAGTAGCATTTGTAGAACTCGGTTTTAACGCACACACTGAAGTTGAAGAAATACGTAACTCGGTTATGGGTTTATGCGTACCTCTCTGTATTTGCTAGTTGTGTTTGGTATTCCCTTAAAGGAAGATGCAGATCCGTGATCATTTGCCTTTGAGTGATTACCCCAATAGCCACCAACTGTGCCTATTGTAGGTGTCTCATCAGGACTCTTACTAGGCGATTTGCTTGGTGTAGAAGTAGCCGAAAACTGTTTAACTTCTTTCAATGTCAATGCACATAGTATAGGTCTATCTTCATGGCTGCTTTTAATCAGTTTTGAATAGCAGCTAGACTTGTGTTTCTCGGGTGTGAGTGTCTCCATAGAGACGCTGCTGCATTCACTAGTCGTCTCAGATGTTGATAACCAGGTTGAAAGGCTAGCATCGACTGTCGACTCTTGGTTTCTCTGTTTCTTCGGTTCTATTCTTGATTTGCGTTTCAAGCTGAGTGATGATGTATCTGTGCCCAAAGAAGAGGAATCCTTTTCCTCTTCTTGATCTGAATGAAAGCTAGAATTCTCCTTTTGAGTATGTTTCTGTATTGTTTTCCCTTCGGATTTCGCAGATTTCCACTGAGTGAGATTCTCAATAGGGTTAAGTACTCCTCTCGGCTTTGCTTCGATCTTACCTGTCTCCAAACCATTACACTCAGTATCTTCACTACACATCTCTTTGATTGGGTTATGCAACTCATTCTCACCAAATCCATCATCACTATAATACTCTTCATCTTCATCTAAGTCGCTTTCATCGCAGTCAAAGCCATCCTCCTCTTCCTCATCATCATCATCATCATCGCTTTCTCTGCAGTTCTTGTATCTGTGGTTTGAAGGATACGAGTCTGAAGAGTTTGAGTTAGCAACGACGTTCTCAGAAGAAGAAGAAGATCTCTCTTCCACGAACTGGAGAGATTCTTGCAACACAATGTGTTCATAGGTTTCGACTCTGGAGTCAAAAGTGACTCTCTTCCTAATAAGGCTTGGACTACAATTCTCATCGGCATTGTCACTGAGTCATCATCATATGTTAAAACAATGTTCAGAGCTTGAATCTAGAAAGAAACATAACAAGTAATCGATCAAACTCACCGAATCTCACTAATTGGAATCGAGATTTCCTCAACCGCGACGATTCTGTGATTCAGATGATCAGATTCTGCAGATTCAATGGAGAGTTTCTACGCATAACAAACCATTTTACTTATTTCAAAGCTCAAGGCAAAGCAAATGGAAGTTCAAATCGAGTAAATGAAAGAGAAGATCCATCTCGAAAGCAACCTAATCTATGCAATTCACCTCAAAAAAAGCTCAAGATCTAAGAAATTTTCTCAGGAAAACTTACATTTTCTCTAGCGTGATCGGATCCTTTGAGTTTCTGACGCCGGCGATTACTCCGACCACCGAAGCAACCTAGAAAACAACCCATAGTCCGAAAAAGCTCAAGATCTAGCGAGAGATGAAGAGATCTTCCTTCGTTCGGTTCTCAGTTTCTTTATCAGACATCGACGTTGAGAAGAGTGGTGTGATCGTAGAGACGATCAAGAAGAGAGAGATTTGGGATTTAGGGCTTTTTAATTCAGTGGCCGTTACAATTTTGACCAACTTCTTTTTTTTAATGTTTTTTAAAAACATTACAGTCAGATTTTTTCAAATGGCGGGAATAAAAAAGGCGGGAATGAAAAAGGCGGGGGAGGGAGAAGCTGATTTCGATTTTAGCGGGAGAAAAATGTGAATTGTTATTTTTTTCAATTTCAGGCCCAATAAGAAAGCCCATTTAGCTATCACGTAGGGGTATATTTGGAAAGTCACGCACACACTCTCTCTTCTTCCTTTACATTTTCCTCCTGAACTGTGGCGAAAAGTTGTTACGAGACAGCGGAGCGATGAGAGTGGATTTGAAATTGATAACGGCTTGCTTCGCCGTCTTTTTCTTACTTTGCGGCGACGGAGCGACGGCGATGGAGGATGAGACCGAGTTTCGCAGCGGCTACTCGAAGCTCTCGGGTATAATCATTCCGGGATTTGCATCGACGCAGTTGCGATCGTGGTCGATCCTTGATTGTCCATACTCTCCACTAGACTTCAATCCTCTCGACCTTGTGTGGCTAGATTCAACTAAGGTACGTGATCTTCACTTCCGTTCTTTGTTTTTTCGCTTCTGTTTTCTGTGTCGATCGAGTTCGATCTCGAGCGAAATATTGCTATGAAGCATGTCAACATTTGAGCCTCTTGTTTCTTTTGATTTGCGTTAGATAACTCATGTTGATCTTGTTGTTCTTCATCGCTTTTGGTTCACTTAATGTAGCTCCGATGAAATTCGACTAGATTTGCTAGTTTTTCATGGAGAAGAAGTGTTGATTAATGATGGACGTGACGGATGATTAACAGCTTCTCACTGCTGCCAATTGCTGGTTTAAGTGTATGGTGCTTGATCCCTATAATCAAACGGACCATGTCGAGTGTAAGTCACGGCCTGACACTGGCCTTTCAGCTATCGCAGAGTTAGATCCAGGTTACATTACAGGTATTTTTGATTTTGCTTCTTTCTTTTGAGTTTTCTTGAAATTAAACTTCGTCTTTGTTGTGATGAAATGGTTGATTAAGTTTAGCTTGGTATGATCTCCAGGTTCTCTGTCTAGAATTTGGAAAGAATGGCTTAAGTGGTGTGTTGAGTTTGGCATAGAGGCTAATGCAATTGTTGCTGTTCCTTACGATTGGAGATTGTCGCCGTCCAAATTGGAAGAGCGTGACCTTTACTTTCACAAGCTCAAGTTAGTATGCACCAGGCTATTATTCTTTTTCCTTTTTGGTGTATGATAAGAGTTTGACTATGGTTTCTTCTTTATTGTAGGTTGACCTTTGAAACTCCGGGGCGGTCCATCTATAGTTTTTGCCCATTCTATGGGTAATAATGTCTTCAGATACTTTCTAGAATGGCTGAGGCTAGAAATTGCACCAAAACATTATTCGGAGTGGCTTGATCAGCATATTCACGCTTATTTTGCTGTTGGTACTGGCCATTGATTGTCAAGTTGTCATTTACTTTCTCTCTAGAAGTGGGGAAGCATGTTTTTGACTAACTGGATTGAGCTCAATACCTGAATTGTTGTTGATTTCAGGAGCTCCTCTTCTTGGTTCAGTAGAGGCAATCAAATCTACTCTCTTTGGCGTAACGTTTGGCCTTCCTATTCCTGAGGTGACCTCTGACTTTTTTTAGTATTAAGTAGTTAAAGTGTTACTTTTGTTAAGTGAGCTGATGTACTGGGTACGGTATCTGTAGATCTTAAATTATTTAGTTATCAAAGACCATATTTTGGGTAATATGTTTCTCAGCAGCCTAAGCTAATATAACCAAACCGCAACACGTGCACAGATTTAATTCTCTGCTCATAGTTGAGAAGAAACTTATACTGAGGTCCCAGATCTTTAAATTCAATATACTGTGATTCTTTATTGAAAATATGTGACATATTGACATGGACTTCTCATATTTTTTACTGGCAAGGCTTCAGGGAACTGCCCGACTGTTGTCCAATTCTTTCGCTTCTTCGTTGTGGCTTATGCCATTTTCAAAGAATTGCAAGGGTGATAACACATTCTTAACACATTTTTCTGGTGGTGTTGCAAAGAAAGAAAAGCACGTTTACCACTGTGCTGATGAGGAATATCAATCAAAATATTCTGGCTGGCCAACGAATGTCATCAACATTGAATTCCCTTCTATTAGTGGTAATGGTTGGTGTTTACTGGTTGATGGGTATGTACCAGTTACAAAAATAGCTCAAGCCAACATTACCAGCATGGGATTTGGTCTCCCCACTCAATAGTCTTTCACAGCCCGTGAACTAGCAGATGGGACACTTTTCAAAGCAATTGAAGACTATGACTCGGAGAGCAAGAGATTATTATACCAGTTAAAGATGTAAGTACCTTTCCGTGATAAGCCATGCTGCATATTATCTCCTTGTCCTTCAAGGTTTTTGGTTAAATCTTTATATCAACTGTACATATACTTTGTCTTTCTTCATATAAGACAAGTCTGTGATCTGAGATCTTAGTTTTGACTATCGTTCGTGCTCTCTCACTAATGTTATGGAATGTATTTGCTGCTTGCAATAATAAGTGTGTATTTATGTAGACTCTGGCGCAGACTACCGACTCAATTTCTTTTGCAAATCTTTAGCAATCTTCAAAACAAAAGGTATCTATAATTTGCCAACTGTATTTTTCAGGTTGTATCATAATGACCCTGTTATGAACCCTCTGAGTCCTTGGGAGAGACCACCTATAAAAAATGTATTTTGCATATATGGTGTTCATTTAAAAACAGAGGTATGACTGCATTCTCCAAATGGCGCTATGCTTTAAAATTATCCATTTAAAATAGTGTTCTATCTTCCCTTGTATCTTATGTTTTTAAACATTGAAGATACTAAATATATGAAGCTGTGATAGGTTGGTTACTACTTTGCCCCAAGTGGGAAACCTTATCCTGATAACTGGATCATAAAGGATATCGTTTATGAAACCAAAGGTTCCCTCGTGTCAAGGTAAATTTCCTCAGGATCATTACAGATGAAAGGTTTTTATGTATCAGTCTAGTGACTAAAAGTGGGAAGAGGTGTGGAACACTTGCATGAAAAGTGTCACTAACTTCATATACAACTAGCAAAACAAAATTAACAGTTCTAAATCAGGAGTAGTTTTCCTTATTTTATATTTTGCTTAAGAAACCGAAGACTAGATCATATCTTTTTGCTCCAATATCTGCAGGTCTGGAAATCTAGTTGATGGGAACCCTGGACCTATATCTGGGGATGAGACGGTAATGTCTGAAGTTGTGTTTCAAATAATTTTGTTGTAAAATCTTCTGAATACTAACATAATATTTGCTTATGAACTTTGCTTGTAATGTTTTATACTGTGGTCTCGATGGACATTTATTGATTATGAAAATTTTCTCGTATAGGTACCCTTATCATTCACTCTCTTGGTGCAAGAATTGGCTCGGACCTAAAGTTAACATAACAATGGCTCCTCAGGTACTTTTTTTCTATATTTTTCTCGTATAGGTACCTTATCTTTGAATTCTCTTTTCTGGTTATATGTTGAATAGCCAACAGTTTGTCCTTTCCAAAATAATACATATAACTTCTAAGAGAAATTTTCATTTCACTGGGGAAAAAAAACAGCGAGAGCACGATGGAAGTGATGTACAAGTGGAACTAAACGTTGATCATGAGCATGGATCAGACATCATAGCGAACATGACAAAAGCACCAAAAGTTAAGTACGTGACCTTCTATGAAGACTCTGAGAGCATTCCAGGAAAGAGAACTGCAGTATGGGAGCTTGATAAAAGTGAGTATCAAACATATGAAAGATGCTCTCAAAGTATCTTGCATTGTTTTTTTTTGTTTTTTCGAGTTTAGAGTAATTGCTTTTGTGCAGAAAATCATAGGAACATCGTTAGATCTCCAGTTCTGATGCGGGAGTTATGGCTTCAGATGTGGCATGACATTCAGCCTGGTGCAAAGTCCAAATTTGTCACTAAAGGTAGAGAAAGTATCTAGCTCCTTGTCTATCACTTTCTATTGCGTTTGTAGGAATGCAAATAAACATAACGTGTTCACAGCCAAGCGCGGGCCACTTAGAGATGCGGATTGCTACTGGGACTACAGAAAAGCCTGTTGTGCTTTGCAAGAATACTGTGAATACAGGTTTCACTCTCCCTCTTCCCTTCAAAGTTTCCTTATCTTATGTATTCTGAAATCTTCCAATACGAATTGATTTGGATGTTGTAAAATGTTGTGAAACGTAATGCAGATACAGCTTCGGGGATGTTCACTTAGGACAAAGTTGTAGATTGAGGAATACATCTGCTAATATGCTGCTTCAGTACATATAGAATATCTCTCCTTCAGGCGACAGTACTTCTCTTTTCTCTTTTTCTCATTCCTAAGTCTCTCTTCAATAAAGAGTATCATTGGATTTCATACAAGAAACTTGAACTGATTTTCTCTTTTGTAATCTGTTACAGGAAAGGAAAGGACCATTACTTTCTCTTCATTGCCCTGCTCTTAAGCAAAAAGGTATTCTTCTTTCTCTTACTAGCACATTGAGCATATGATATTTGTTTACGGCTAAGAGTAGTAAAACTCATATAGAAAAAGTATATTTTTTTAACTACATCATTCTCACTAACAGATAAATCATATCGAAATTAAAAATGAAGATAGAATTAGCGTATCAGATATGTAACTACTGAAAAAAACTTGAATCCAAACTAGCTTGCGATTTTGATAGGTTTGCTAAAATTTAGTCTCTTATAAAACTTTATGCCAACGAAGCAAGGTTTCAATAAATCTGGTTAATACTTATTGCAACTTTTATGAGACCAAAAAGTACTATTCAATTGATTCATATCAATTGTTTTGTCGCCCAAAAAAAATAAGGCAAAAGGGGCAATAGAGTCAATTCAAAATTTAGTGGTATTATTGTAATTTTTTAGAACCTTAAGGGCAATCAAAAGTCTTCAGCCTCTATAAATTATCATAATCCTCCCATTTCCTTGATCTTTCTATAATCCCCCTCTCCTTCTGTTCACTCTCTCTCTCCCTTACCGACTTTATTCTCTCGAAAAAGAATATTTTGTTTAAGTTTTTTCTTTTCACCCACCAACTTTGGTTTTTACCGTTTTACGACGGTAAATATTTCTTTTATTGAGTGGTGACGTGGCATGCACACCAAATAGCGAGGTAAAATGAACACCAAAACGATGCGTCTTCCACCACGCCGTGTTCTAAAGCCGGATAAGCGCAATGAAACAGACGGCGTTTTGTCCTCCGTTACTGAGAAACCGCCGGAAATCTCAGTGATGAAGCTTCCTCCGCCATCGAACTTCAGTCTTCCGCCGGTTAATTCCATTTCTAGGAAGTCTCCAATGGCAGCGACCGGCTCGAACCAGCTAATTTTAGCCGGTTATTTGAGTCACGAGTTCCTCACCAACGGCACACTCTTCGGGGAGCAATGGATTCCGTCTCGAGCCCAAGCCGGTCCGTCTCCGGCTAGTCAAAGAGAGCCGAAACGGAGGCGGTACGCGGAAGTTGCTAATCTTCTCCGGGCAGACGGGGCCCACTTGCCGGACGTCGTCAATCCTGCCCAGCTTGCCCGGTTTCTCAAACTTTGATCGGCGGATCCACGTGGAAACAGATCATTGGTCTGTCTTCCTACAAGCAAAACAGCCGCCCCCCTCTCTCTCTCCTTCTCTTTCTCCCTCTCATTTTTTCTTTCATCAAATGTTTTTAAAATCTTTGACACTCTCTTTTTTCTCATCTTCTTCGTGATTGACAGCGAAAATTTTAGGACTTGTTTTTTTGGTAGATGCTCGTGTTTTATATAATCAGAAAGATCAATTAGCATAGTTGAATTGTCAAATTCAACTTCTCTTGTGTGCATTTTGATGGTTAAATCAATTCGATTATACACTATATATATACACACATATTCAATGTTGATTAATCACTTGTAAACTTCCTAATCTTGGATCCGAGTGCTTAATAATGTGAATCATATGCTGTTTGATAATAATCATTATATAACAAAACAAATTAAAATTTGTTCTTTTCTAGCAAGTATATATACATTTTTAAAAACAGCACCTCTAATTTTGCTAAAAATGATAATAATACAAGTGTCTGGTCTCTAAAACAGAAGGATCTAAATATGAAACCGTGTAATTTTTTTTTATCAATTAGTGGCTAACAATTAAATTTGATTTTACTAACAACTTGTGATTCTCTTTAGAGTTTTACCAAATTAAAATTAGCCTCGTATATTTAAAATTCACTAAAATAAATGTCGTCCACTGATTATTTTTTTATTGCTTTTTCTCCTCGTCACGTTATTACTTATTAGTTCGATATTTGGAAACCAAAAAAAAAAGTTAAAATTTTTACCTCTCAATTTTTCTCCTCTTCCTTTTTTATTTTGGTTAATAGATCTGATCATTTTGATTCAAACAACCCTTTATCTCTCATAGAGAGAAAATTTTAGGTAGTTTTTCATTTCGACTCGATTAGTTACGATCCTTCCTAATCGAGTCGAAATGAAAAATTACATTGTTTGTTAATTTCTTAATATTGATTTCATCTTTTTCTTCAATTTTCCAGAAAAAAAAAACAAATACACAAACTAGCTTCTTCTTTTTTTACTTCTATTAGAAATTGTTTTGATTTGGTTTTGGCAGTTTCATTATGTCTAATCACAAAATGAAGAGTCTCTTGAAGGGTCTTAGATACATTTCTCATATGTTTGGTGAGTTTTTTTTTCAATTTTTGTTAATATATTCTCCAAAAATTATTCCAAGTTTTGATATTAATCTCTTTGAATTTCTCAAAAAGCAGAAAATGAGAAAGAACAAGAGATTCTAATTGGAACTCCAACAGATGTAAAACATATTGCTCACATTGGTTGGGATGGTGGATCTGCTAATCCAAATCCACCAAGCTGGGTATATATTTTTCTTTATTTACAAATTAAGATACAATGTACATAATTATTTTTCTCTTTACATTTTCAATAAATTAAACAATTTTTTTGTTTGGTAAATTCATTGTGTAGATGAGTGATTTTAAAGGATCAACTCCTACCGGAGATATCAAGGAGGTTGCTTCCTGCATTTCTGAAGGTAAATTCAAATCAAGCTGAATTTGTAATATTAATATGTGTTTGGTGTTTTTATCAACAATATATATATATATGTGTGTTTGGTGAAAGAAAAAAAAACCGTATTATAAATTAGAGACATTCTTGTTTTATTTGTTTTTTTTTTGGTTAAAATTCTTGTTTTATTATCATAAAACAAGAATGTCTCTTATCTTATTTATAATACAGTTTTTTCTTGTTTTCTTATTTAATCGAAAATAGTTAGGAAACATTTCTCTAAATGTTGGTTAATCTTATTTTGTTTTAAGAAATTTCGTAAGAGTTAAGAAATTTTACTTTGTAGCTTTTTTATAAAAAAAGAATGTAAGCAATTCGAGTAGAAAAATATGATGTGAATATTTATCAAAAAAATAATAATAATAAAGTGGATATATTTTACATGCAGATTCAACTAGGTCACGTGATACACCAGGACTTCCAAAATCATCGAGGGAACGTACAAACAGTTTAGGTTCACCAACAAAAGAAAGATCATCAAGACGTTCAAGTGGAAACCCTAGACATTCAAGAAGATCTAAAGAATCTTCTGAGAATCTTGAAGATGTTTCAAGAAAATCATCTCGAAGGAGAAGATCTAAAGATTCTGTAAATGGTGGATCTTCAAGGTCATCACGAAGAGCTCGTGGTTCTCATGGAGAATCTATGAATGGTTCAATCATGTCTGATGCAGGTTCAATGATATCAATCTCCAATGAAGTCTAAAAAACACACACACACAAAAATGAAAAATAGAAAACTTTAGAAATTTAATATGTTTTTTGAAAATATAAATTGGTTTTGGTTTTTTACTAGGAAATTCAAGATTATATGAGTTATATTTTGGATTTTCTAGAGAGATTATATAATATGATCGTGGTGATCAACTGAATTCGAATTTGGATTTTGTATATTTATTATTGTCTTTGTAAGAATCTGTTGAGCTCTTATCACCAAATGATCACATGATATTTATTTTTTTTATCATGTACTATCTTGATGTTGTAGAAAAAAAATAATTACGATGTTAAGAGTTTTTTTTACTCGATTTAATGTATAATGGATGATGAATAATATAATATGTTGTAAGCTATAAACTTTTAAAGTGTTTGGGGCAGTTTGAGGACTATGCATATTAACCCAAAAAATTTAGAGACCTTTACCAATGTTTCGTCCGGCATGTCTCAAGTTCGGTCCTGACGGTGAGAAAAAAGGGCTAACCACTTTTGCAACAAATGAAATAGCTAATGTCATGTCCATGGTTAGCTTCTTAACTTTGCTATAACAAGAGGTAAACCAACAACTACAAAACCAATTCTCCACTTTGAGTTCATGTTTTTGATGGAGTTAAGATCTTCTCATCCTTATGACATGAAACATGAACCAAAGTGAAGCTAAGAGTTTTTTGGATTGTCTCATGAAGCTAAAAACTCTAAACAAAGCTCAAGTCCACAAACATCACTTCATTCATTTAACCTTAATCGGTACAAGTTTCGCATCTACGACACCAACTTAAGCTAAACCGATTAAAGAAGATGAACTACTCATTGCTCATGCCTAACTAAACACAACCACCACTCTATAGATGCAATGTAGCTCTCATGGTCCTTAAACAGAGATCATTGAATCAATGTAATAAACCATTACATCACTTTACTAAAGATCTAATCAAATCCCATAAGTTTTGCTACATACAAAAGATCACTTGCACTTACTTACCAAAGACTAATCTCTCTTTTACCATTCTGATGAGTGACTTCTACTTAAAGACCTTGACGATGAAGAAGCCTTTGGTTTCTCATGAACCGGAATCAATTGCTCCATAAGCTTCTTGTATCTCTCTTTACTCTCATCTTCAATCTCCTTCAAAAGCATCTCATTCTCTTTCTCTAACTTCGCTGCTAAAGTCTCTAACTCAACTTGATAAGCATGTTTCCTCTCTCTAGACCTAGCCGCAGATTCTCGATTCTTGATCATCCTCCTCTGTCTCTGAGCTGCAACTTTATCCATAGCTTCCACCATCACTCTCCCTCTCTTCCCTCTCATTCCTCCACTAAACGTTGATTCACTCATCTGATAATCACAAGTATCGTTGAGAATCTCCCGCGGAATCTTTACATCGACTTCACCATCATCTTCCATTGCCGATGCTTTCGCCAAAAAATCTTCAAGGGTCATTATATTTTCTTCATGTGGTTCTTCTTTAACAATCATCTTTCTCTTTCCCGATACAATCTCTCTCCAAACATCATCAACACTCTTTCTTCTTCCGCCATTAACGCTGTTTCTATCTCCGTTACTCCTCCGATCAATATCATCAATCGCCGCCGTTATATCAAGCGATGAAGTATTGTAATCTTGTATCGTCCCTTCGTATCCAAAACTCAATCTCGATGAGTGATGATCGGAGTTTCTGAGATGATTTGATCTTATAGAAGGAGAAGATGAAGCAGAGGATGAATTACGGCGAGAGAGATCGGAGTTTCTTGAATTGGAAGAAGATATCATCTTGAAAGACGCCATTTTTCCGGTGAACTCTTTGCCGGAGTTGAAGTCGGAAGAAACTTTTATCGGAAAGACAAAAAAAAAATCTGCGAAACGATCGGAGATGGTGGACCGACAAGATCTTTCGAGGCTTATCTTCTTATGTAATAAAACTTTTAAGTTAAAAAGCAAAAGCACGCGCACTTAAAAACGCGTGAGATACACCTTTTAATTTAATTTAGTAAATTTTTAATTAATAAAAATACCAATGCAACGTGTTAAGAAGAGTAATGAGTATATAATTATTTACATGGTGATGTGAATAAGCAACAACAAAGGATAATGATAATGATGATGAAGTAATATTAATTATCTTTTTAAAAATCTTGTTATTTTTCATATATTTTTAATATGTTTTATGTAACTAAAAGCTTGTTTACTAGTTTTCTTTTGTATAATTAGAGATACAAGAGTGTATGTTGGAGCTTCAAATTAATGGGCCTAAAATATAGAAGTCCAATATAGAATACATATGACTTGTCTTTGAACAATAACCATCTCCATATGATTGTGTTACTAAGCCCAATAATTTCTATTTAATGAAACTCTATTAAAAATCTTGATATTATATTTTAAAAATCTTGATATTTTCCATAGAATTTTTTAATATGTTTTATGTAACTAAAAGCTTGTTTACTAGTTTTCTTTTGTATACAAAAAAATAGAGATACATGAATGTATGTTGGAGCTTAAATTTAATGGGCCTAAAATATAGAAACCCAATATAGAATACATTTGACTTGTCTTTGAATAATAACCATCTCCATATGATTATGTTATTAAGCCCAATAATTTCTATTTAATGAAACTCTATTAATTATTGCCCAATACTGAAATTCATCTTTCAGAAAAACCTCTGATATGTTAAAACCCTAATAAGCTTATATATAATAAGATGTTTCCTTTGTACCAACAATATAATGTATGCTTTCTCTTTAATGGGCCTAAAGTATAAAGCCCAATATAAAATTTAATCATAATGAAGAAAAAAACACATACATATATACACAATGGTGGTTGTAGCGTGGAGGTTAGGGCAAGAACTATTCACTTGCCCGGTGAGTTCAAAATCAAATGTCAAAATCTCTTAAGCTTTATATAACAAACTAAAAGGAACTAAACTTACATCACAAGTCACAACAATGGCTCATCTTAACATCATTGAAACTAGTCACATTTCTCCTCCTAACGGCACAGTTCCATCAACTGATCTCCCTCTGACCTTCTTCGACGCGCCGTGGCTTACTCTTCCATTCGCCGAGGCGCTCTTCTTCTACCATTACCGAAACTCAACCGATTGCTTCCTCAACACGTTTCTCCCTAACCTCAAACACTCACTCTCACTCACTCTCCAACATTTCTTCCCTTATGCCGGTAACCTAATCGTCCCGCCTCGTCCTGAATCTCCTTGCTTGCGCTACATCGATGGCCAAGACTCGCTTACTTTCGTCGTGGCAGAGTCAAATGGGATTGATTTTGATGATCTGATAACCGATTCTGCTAAAGATGTCAGTGTGTTACATGACTTCTTGCCCAAGTTACCTCAACCGCAAGTCTATGTTGAAGGAGTTGAGGCGCGGCCTGTAATGGCGTTTCAACTCACTATCTTCCCGGGAAGAGGAGTCTGTATCGGAAACAGATCGACACATGTTGTGGCGGATGGAGTAACATTCACTCACTTCATGAAGTATTGGATGTCATTGACCAAAGATCCCGCCTCGCTTGTTCATCTACCTTCTCCGCCGATTCATAGCTGCAGAGCAATGATCAAGGATCCAGGAGAAGTAACCGCAGGGCATTTAGATCGGTTCTGGAGCTGCCAAGACTCTAACAAGAACGGCTCGCATCACACACCTGAGAACATGGTCAGAGCAACTTTCGCAATGAGTCGAAATCAAATAGACAATCTCAAGAGTTGGATCAGAGAGCAATCTACAATCCAAACGCAAGTTTCGACCTTTGTGGCGACTCTGGCTTTAGCTTGGGTGAGTTTGATCAAGACACTGGTTCAAGAAAGCGAAACAGAGGCTATCGAAAAAGACGATGAAGAAGTCTTTCACTTGCTGATAAATGTTGATTGCAGGAATCGTTTAAAGTACACAGAACCAATACCTTCCACATACTTTGGCAACTGTATGGCTCCAGGTATCGTATCAGTCAAGAAACGTGATCTGCTTGAAGAAAATGGAGTTTTGTTTGCTTCAGAAGCAATCAAAGAGAGAATCAAAGACATGTTATCAAGTGATCTGTTGAAGACAGCACCAACTTGGGGACAAGAAGTGCGTAAGTGGGTCATGTCTCGTTTCTCAACTTCCATTGCAGGAGCTCCGAAACTCGGCTTCTACGATATGGACTTTGGTTTAGGAAAGCCTTGTAAAATGGAGATGGTGCACATTGAAACAGGTGGTTGTATTGGAATCTTAGAAGCTAGAGATGGCAGCAATGGAGTTGAGATTGAAATAGCTCTGGAGAAGAAGAAAATGGATGCTTTTGGTTTGATTCTACAACAAGGTATCAAGAAACTCGAAACATAAGAGCCAAAGTTACTCATCCAAGAACTCAAAGAGACATGATCATTATGCTTTTCTATGTATTTTCACTTTCAACATTCTCTTAGCTCAATGCAAAATCTCTTAAGAATATATAATGTAGTGTTCTTGTTTGACTCCAATCTCTTGATCAAAAAAAGAGATTAAAGTTGATGAGAACACTAACTATTTATGAGTTTTTTCAGACTAAAAGCACAAGTAACAAGTGCTTTAGTATAGTTTAAACTCAATGAAAGTTACAAAACAAAGAAGAACATTATGTAATGAAATGTCTCAGTTAAATCCATAGAGTTCATAGAAATTGCAGTTTCTGCTAAGGGGTTCTCCTTGTTAAAAACAAGGTCTCAGCTCCACTGCACCTCGTTTAATTGGATTGAATCCTCATTGACAATTCAAAATTTTAAAATCAAATCAAACAAAACTCAAAAGAAGAAAGAATTTAGTATTATCTAATGGCTCAGATAAGTATACAGCTTTTTCAATCAAGAATTTTCTGAAGCAGAACTGGCGTATTAAGCTGTTTGGATTAATCATCACTGCCCAAAACAAAAAAGATTCAACTTTTGGATTCTCTCAATAAGATCAACATTCAGAGAAACACTTAAAAATCAAAACTTTGAAGACAATTGGTCTCAACAGTGACCAAAAAAGATTCACCTTTTAGATTCTCTCTATAAGATAAGCTTTTAGAGAGAAGCTGAAAATCAAAACTTTGAAGAAGATTCATCTTTTCAATTCTCTCAATAAGATCAAGACTAAGAACACTGAAAAATCAAAAAGATTGATCTAAAGGAAGCAAGAAAGTGGCTCATATTAAGAAATTCAACCATGTTTTTTACCATATATGCTTCATTGAATTGATCTCAGAAGCGCGGGTAAGTTTATAATCATAGCCACAGAAACATTGTAATCTCTTGGATTCAAAGAACAAAACACGATTTTGAAACAACCCACAAAGAAATTTAGCCGATTTTTTGACACAGAAGAGTCTAAAGGAAACAAGACGAAGCTGCAACACAAACGGCAAAAAACACAATTTTAGCAGGAGCTTTGGGGCTTAATTCCTCAAGTTACAAGTAATCAGATTAGCCCGGGAGGCTCCTGCGAATTATACAAATTACAAAACCTTAAAAGCATCGAAGCAAATCTAAAGGTCAAAGATTTTAAGAGACAGAGTCAAAGACGAGAGACGATGATGAATTGCAACTAGCAAGTTGCTCTTATAAAGATAACTAGCGTCGGTCAAAACCCTAGCTCTCAAATCCTATATGGTGAAATGTCAAAATTACCCTTGTTATTTTATTTGATTTCGGTTTAGTTTTAACCGGACCGGTCGGTTTCTCCCGGTTTTGCTCATTACTTAAGGGTTGGACATTCGGGTATCGGATCGGGTCCGTTTGGGTATTGGTTCTTAAGTTCCGGAGTTTTGGACCCATTCGGGTATTTTTTCTCGATTCGAGTTCAGATCGGTTTTTGTCGGGTTCAAGTTCAGTTCCACTTTTTCGAATCGATTTCGGTTTGGATATTCGGGTCCGGATATTATGCCCAACCCACAACCACTTGAGGATGTTTAAGAGATTTATCAGCTCAACATTCTCTTACCATGATCTAAATCATATTAAGTTTATGAATCATAGCTTCTAAGGCTTATGAATGTTTGACAAAATGCTATTATAAGTTGCAACTATGTTCCGTTTCATAATCAACTGCAATGAAAATAGTTGATTACACTATTCTTAGAAGTTAACTAAAAGAGTAATTCAAACTTGGTTCCCAAAAGTCAGAACAAACAAGAGAGAGTCTTATTGCTGCGAGTTCAGCTTCCTTCAGCCGAATTCCGATAACAGTTTATCGTCTGTACCGATGTCGTTTGAAGTTGAAGTACAAATGCAGAATCCCGCGCTCGAATGTGCATTTGAATCCTTTCTTATGAGAATACTCCCATTCTTTATTCACAATCCGGAACGCCTGAGAGAAACAGATGAACCAGTTTAGCGAAACGATAAGACGAGAGGTGATGAAGAAGGAAACTAGAGGTAATTGGGGATGAGTACTTACAATGTCTTCATAAGGCGGACCAGCGTGGAACCGGATCATACAAGTTTCAGCGCTTGTCCCGTCTTTTTCGATAGTGTAAGTGGGAGCCTTGATCTTGTCTACTAAGTCTGGGTAGAAGATGTTAAACTTGTAACCTTGAACGATTTTGGGAGGCGGGTTATCGTGATCGTAGTGTGTTTGGTTATACTTGTTCCACTCGTAACCCGTGTGAACTCGGTTGAAATACTTTGGTTTTCGTGGGCGGTACTTGTCATGCCACCAATAAACCTATAGAAAGGAAAAAAAGGATCAATATTGCTTCATTGAGAGGAACACAAAAGTTAAACGATAGAGAAGAGATTAATAGCGATAAGGATACCTCCGAATCAAGGTTCACTTCGGCATTAGAGCCAAATACAGCATCACCTTCTTCCATTGCTCCCATTGCTTTCATTGCTTTAAGCTCCAAGTTATCTTCAACGGGTGCTGGTTTTGAGACCATAGCTTCTTTGAGCCGCTTCTTCTGTTTCTCCAACACAACCATCCGTTTCATTTCCTGTTACAGCCGCAATCATATATTAGGTCAGTAAAAGCAACAACGATATAAATTCATGGACAACAGTTAAGTTTAGGAACGGTGAAAAGAGTACCAGTAGCTTCTTGTCTTCCTCGGGATCAATAGCTTCTTCGCGATCATCTCCATGCATAAGCTCTGGTGAAAATGAACCAGCCGCTTCTGCTGCCGCATCAGCTTCTTCTGCCTCTGCAATAGGCTCTGGAGAAAATGCTTCTTCAGCATCTGAAAGATTCGTAGCATTTATCTCATCCTCATTTTCTTCCACTACACGTGTTAAGCCATGATTAACTTCTACATCTTCTTCTTCACTCACTGGAAGTTGCTCGAGACGGTGTAGATGTTTCCTCAGCATCTCAGCATGTATTTCCTTCAAGCAAGCCTGTTGAAACATCAAGTTAGATAGTGAGTACGCGGAAAACAAAGCTCAAAATCTAATACCAGATGATCATCCACCAGCAAATACCTTTGCCTTGTATATATCGAGACGTTTAAGAACCGCTTCCCAATACTCTACAACTTTCGCTGACCCAGAACGCAGCTGTGACTCGATGTCTAACTGTAGTTCTACAAGCTCCGCGTGGGTCTTACCATCGAGAAGTTTTCTCACATCAGCTTCAACACCAGCGTGTAGTCCCCTCTCTTGAGCAAGCAATTCTGCAGGTGGCTCCTCCCCTCTAACTCTAGCTCGATCCAGCCCATCTCTTCTACGAGCTTCAGCTAACTCCCAGTCACATACCACAATAAGTGCCTGGAAAAAATTCAACGGTGTTACGCACAAAAATTACATGCACAATTCACTTCAAATGCACGAATCACCTCGAATGCAAAAAATTAGACTTGTTGAAGAAAATACCTCCCAGTATTGCACGCGTGTTGGAGTAGCTCGATCCAAATCCAGATACATTTTGATATCATCACGAAGCTCTTCCATATCTTTAACAGTGAGTCCCTGCATCATACATATGAGAAGAGAGTCAACAATCTGATAACAGTAAACGCTTCTTTGTTCAACCAAAGAGAAATTTTTAAGGAAAGATCTCTACTCCCGATCTCAAAAGCAAAACATCCAGAATCATTCATACATTCTGCTTCCCCTCTTTTATATAACTTCCTACACTAATAACAGAGCATAGACTTGCAGAATAACTTATCTTATCTCTAGTTTCTTACATCTCTACTACAGTCACAATCTTGATCCAAAGACTAAAATGTTCTGGAACTAAACTAGGACTGAGAAAGTATAAGCCTAAGGGAAAAACTCCATAACTTAGCATAATATGGTTTGACAGTTTAACATAATATTTTTACATACCTTGAAAACCATGTAGGGTTCACTAAGCTCGATATCCATATCATCTGAACCATCTAAGTGCTTGCAGAGGACGTCGATCGGCTTCACTCGGCCTTCACGAACTCTGATCTCTGACCTCACCTTGCTTTGATCGAAATGGAACTGTAGATCAAGCAGATGTTAGATATATCGAGCAACGTACAGGAATTAGTGGACCAAACAGAGAAAGAGCAGTCATACCTCTTCCTCTTTCTTCTCCCAATCTTGGAACTCAGCTCGAGCACGTTCTCTAGCCAATAATGCCTGCGGAGAATAAAAACAATTTTAAGTCAATAGCTCTAAGATACTAACCAAACTACAAAGATAATAAGCTAACAAAATTCAACTGTATACTTCCTCATGGACCAAACGATCTTGTGAAGGAGTAACTTTTCCATTTATTTTCAACATGGAACAGAATATACCATTTCTTCCTCATGTCGGGCTTTCTCCACAGCTCTCTCTTCTCTCCTCTTCTTAACCTTTTCAACCTCTGCCTGCGCATTAAACCGAAGTGCTTAAGACATAAACCATAAATCACATTCCACTAAACAGCATAGCATATAGTTAAAAGCATCCAAGACATGTAAATTTAGTCCTTTTTAAAATCAAGAATGCTTATCGTACATACCATCCTTTCCCTAATTTTTCTCTTCTCAGCTTTAATGGTAAATTCATCCAGCGGTACTCCCTGGTGAACATCTTTTTCAATCTTCTTCCGCCACACAAATCTGAAATAAGTAGAATTTCATGGCATGAGAACAGCAGACTCTCAAAGCCAGATTACTCAGTCCGAATAAGTCGGTTACACACAATAAGATAACTTCAACAGCCCATCTTCCCAAATTTACGAGTAGGAATAAAGAAGTCGCATCCTTTAACTTTTATATACTTTGTTACATCTAGGAATGAACTATATACTCAATTAGTTTCCTACCATCCTATTCACAAAACTATACTACTAAAAGCCAGAAACAAAAATCATTGACCATCTTCTTAACAGTGATTCACTTACGTCTCAGTGAGATTTGAATCCCCAAAAGGGTTTGAATCATTGGAGTATCCCGACACAGACTGCGTCTTCAGTTTCTTTGCTACTTTTAATGCCTATAACAAGTCACATAAAGTTAGCTACCAGATTCAACAAAGACATTGAATTGAATTATACAAGAACACAAGAACTCACTTTCTTCTGAGCCTTTTTAGCCAAATACTCCTTGATTACTTCCTCCGAAATCTCTGTCTTCTTAGACAAAGATCTCTTCTTTCTCTTCCTTCCACCATCACTGTCACTGGAATCATCATCACTTGAGCTATGACGCCGACTCCGACGACTGCTGCTTCCTTTCCTCCTCCTAGAACTCCTAGGCGGCGACAAACTATCTGACTCGGAAGATTCAGAAGTGTAGGAATCGGACTCGGAATCAGACTCGGATTCATCTCTCCGCTTCTTCTGTCGTCTATGTCTACTATCTCTCTTACTCTTACCATGAGAACCCATACTTTGAGAAAGATCCCGTCTTCAATGTCTATCTCTCTCTCTGCCCTAAAATTAAAATTGATCAGCGAATTGGGGACGAAACGAATTGGGAGAGATGGTGAAGATGATAGTTATTCGTTGGAATCGGTAAAAAAAACGATGTCGTTTTATTAAAGTTGAAAAAAAAAAACAGTGACAGGGCTTAGAAATTTCATCTTTGGGTCCCTTTATAATTTTTCGGTTTTCAGATCCGTTTAAAATATCCCGATTCGAATCCAAAATACCAAAAAATGTACATATTAAAAAATGACAAAATTATGAAGATAATAATCTTGTACATATTAAAAAAATCTCAATGGTTCGGATGATAATTTGATATAATATAAACAAAGATGAAAATATTACAACAGAGAGAGAGGGATTACAAAGAAACACACATCAGTTTTTTTATCCAGTAGCATATATCAAAAAAAAAAGACCTTATAAAGATTACACACACTCCATGGATGGAATCAGAAAGCTGCCCAACCTGATGCAGCTCCTCCTGTTGATTTCGTCGAAGGAAGATTCTTCTGCAAAGTACACCCAAAAATGGAGTTAAGAAAATAATCTTATAGAACAGAACAGATCTTATGTGATTGTGAGTTACGACCACATGGTTTGCTTATACCTTAAGCTGAGATAGATCAGACAGAGGATCGTTCCTGCGTCTTGTGTTATCCGTTGATACCTTACAACTATCAGATGCAATCCTGGAAGCGGCCGGATCATTTGGGGGAGGCGGTAAAGGAGATCTTGTTTTCGTAGCAGCGTTTGGTGGTGGAGCAAGTGCTAAAGGTTTAGGCTTCCCGTTTCCTGAAAGAGCAGCTGAGAGCATCCCGGTGCCATTTGCGGTTGGTTTTTTCGGCTTTACATTGATTCTTATGGTTTCACCTTCCTTGTAACCCATAAAAGAACAAAATAACAATCTTCTTAGATCCTTAAGGTTCAAAAAAGCAAACCAATATGGCCAAGAAATCGTACTAAGATATCGATCAGAAATCACGAACACAGAGTGCCGAATGTGGCGAGAATAACTCATCCTAGTTTCTGCAACAATCAGAGAATGATAAAAACTACTAACTCTATGGCAATCTAAAACCAATTACACAAAGAAGGAAACTATAAAAGGCCAAATAGTTCACTATGTGAATGTGATTCAAATCTCAGTTCTTCAACCTATTGATGCATCAAACAATTCTACTGATCACTCTCGTGTGATGACCAAGATCAAAGCTTCAAGCCTAAGATCAAGAGCAGATCTAACACAATGCCAATGATTCTACAAAACCAATCTCAATGTATTGATCCAAAAGCTTAAGAACAGATCAAATGATTCTTATCTTTACCTTCAATCTGTGATTCACAGCAGGATGTATATCGATGTGATTATCACTCTCACTTGTTTCCCCTGTCTCCTTCTCTTTCTCCCTTCTCAAGTACTTCTCGTGATCTGATAAAGCGACATTGAAATCAAAAGCTTCATTTCTCTCAGCGAATCCAAGTCCGATGAAAGCATGCTTCCCACGACCATCATCGATCCTTAAAACGAAATACCTAGAGGAATCGAGAGACGGCTCGACGGAGTTCTCTCTCCGTCCTGGATCCACGAAGCAAGCAGCGAAAAGATCGCCGGAGCTCGAATCCTCAAGCCGAATCTCGCATCGATCCTTACACGACACGACGCGAAGTCGACCAGACCAGATCTTATCGGACTGAAGCCATTCGCCGCATTTGTATCCGCCGGATGTTGTTCGCGGTGGGATCTTGTAAACGGAGACCTCACGAACAACGAGAAGTGTATGCTCGAAACTCTCCTCTTCTTCTTCTTCCTCGAACGACATCGGAATATTCGGTAAGAATCAAACGATCTCAGAAGAGGATCAATAAGAGTTGCAGAGAAGAAAGACGACCTTTTTTCTAATTTATCATTATCTTTAATTTTAACATTTTAATCATATACTAATCAAGGATGTGTATGTGAGTGGGAATTTTTAATTATCAGATTAATCAGGGTTAAGAAACAATTCAGTCAAATTAGTGGATTACTATGTAAATAATTATAATTAAAAGGACGAGTTTGAAAATAAAATAAATTATTGAAGATATTAGGCCTTTTAGGTTTATTTAATTGGGTAGTATGATTTTTGGGCTTAATTTGAGCGGCCCAAAAGGTTAGTTTGGCCCATACATTTTAAATCAGCCCGTATAAAAATACGGTCTAAAATATTCGGTTTATACACGGTTTATACGCGGTTAGCGCGCAAATCGAGGTCGATTTTATGTCGGTTATCATGGTAAAACGGGATCCGTTTCCCGTTCAAACGGAGCCCGTTTTGGTTGACCCGTGTCCGTTTTGCGTTGACCCGCGTGCNTTTTTTTTTTTTTTTTTTTTCAGATCTCGACGCCGGAGCCATGGAGATTAACCTCCGAGACTATGCCGGAGCTCGAATCCTCGAGACAAATCTCGCATCTATCTTTGCACGACACGACGCGAAGTCGACCAGACCAGATCTTATTGTACTGAAGCCATTCGCCGGATGTTGTTCGCGGTGGGATCTTGTAAATGGAGACCTCGCGAACAACGAGGAGTGTATGCTCGAAAAGTTAGGGTTTTTACTGATTTAGGGATTTGGGTTCTCTCTGATTTGATCCAATTCACGATTGCGATACTTAGAAGAGACTAATTTATGAAAAGGGTTTTGAAAATTTTGAATCTTTGTTGTGTTTTTGCAGTTGCGTTTGAGTCTAGAGAAGATCATAGGAAACGAATCGAATTAGAGGAAGCTCGTAAAGCAGGACTTTGCTCCAGCTAAAGTTGATGAAGATGGAAAAGAAATCAATCCTCATATACTTCAGTTTATGTTATCTGCTCCATTTGATCTCAATTCCGAAAAACCCGTTAGCTTCTTCTATGGTTTCACTTTGGTTTCTGCATTGTGTTGGTTGAATATGCACACATTGAATACTCTGTTTTGAACAGAGTTTGAAGCATCAAAGGAATCAGAAACGTAAACCTGAGTACTCAGATGAATGGTATGATCGAGGCGCAACGATTCGATAAGTTTTGAATTTGTTCGGTTTACTAACTTAACATGCCTTTATCTTTGAAGTTGTGGTGCAATGACACATGATGCAAAATCGTGTATGGATAGACCTCGTAAGGTTGGAGCAAAATGCACAAACAAGAACATTGCACCTGATGAGAAAATCGAGAGTTTTGAACTCGATTATGATGGCAAGAGGGACCGATGTAATGGTTATGGTCCTTCGAACTTACCATCGTGTTGTTGAGCTTTACGAAGCAAAAGAGGATGCAAGAAAGAAGTACTTGAAGGAGCAACAGCTTAAGAAACTAGTGGAGAAGAACAATAACCAAGAAGGCACTGATGCAACCAGTGATGGGGATGAAGAAGATGAAGCCATGGTTGATGAGAGTAACCAAGTGTTTGGTGAAAGTTGGCCATTACTAATTTGCATCCTTATTTATTACATTGACTTGAAAATCTAAAAACTGTCATAAGAAAGCAAAAGCAAAAGCTTAAGAAGAAGAAGAGCTTGATGTCATAGCCAACAATGTCTCTTGTTGACTGAACTTAATCCTCTTTGCTTCTTCTTCGGTCACTTCATACGCCGCTTTGATCACATCCGCTGGTACCGCTCTTAAGTAAGATGTTTCGCCGCTTAGCGTGTTAATGTAAGCGTTATCGTTTGTCTTGAAAGATATCCACTCAAAACCCGTTTCGCCAGCGATTTTTATAACCGCAAAGCCTTGCGGAACCACAATGACTTGACCTTGTCCCACTTGCTCATTGAACACGGACTGACCGTTGTCGTCAACCACTTGTATTCGGGCTTGACCGCCTGTAACGTATAGCACCGTGTGCGCGTTTGCAGTCCATTGTGGCAATACCATTCCTCCCTATCTCAACAACAACAAAAATCATATAATATAATGTGATTATGATATAACAAAAATCCAATAAATTTCAGTATTGATTAGTCCTTAATATTATAACTTACGCTATAGAGTACACCTCTAAGAGCATTAAGCCTAACGAGACGTAAAACAGGGAGATTGAGGCTGTTAAGAGTGCTGATTCTTCCGGCTCGCGTGCTAAAAAAGTCGGTTCGCTCTGGATCGTCGATATTCTCATGAAGCCTAGCCGTGCAATACGTTTCTTCAATGCCGTTTTCCAATTGCCGCGGCTGTGGGAAGACAAAATGGAGCGGACCGTTTGCTCTAACAATGTTTCCTCTATTGTCATTCCGGTTTTGTAGTTGCTTAGCTATCTCCACGTCGATTTTAAACGCTTCCGCGATCATGTTTGGATCGAAACCGCTGAAAGCATTGTTGCCTGATGGCCAGCTTAATGGTTGTCCTTGTTCTGTTCTGCTTCCGACTATTTGGAACATCTACACATAAAGAGTTCACAACATAAATAACATATTTGAATATTTATTTTTGTTCGAAAATATGTGTGAATATTTAATCTAATTAATCCTACATGAACCTAAAGTGATAAAGTATAATTTCAAACAACGTTGTAACTTTCGATTCGATCAGTGTTACAGAACATTATCTATATCACTAGCCATATTATATAGTTTGTATGCAAGTAAAATTTTTGTATGTGATGAGATTTAGTAATATACCCTTGGGATTTGGTCAAGCTGATTTTCTCTGTTAGTGACATCAAGAACAATGACAATAACGACATCGGAGTTGCCGCGGTTGTACCACCACTGAGAAACTCCGGCGAGAGAAGCAAACACATCTCCTCGCCGGAAACTCTCTAGCTTTTGGTGCATGTCCTCAAAACGTCGACTTTGATCTCCTCCTGATCCTTCAACACCTTCAATGTAAGTTTCAGGACAACCGGAAGCAATCGTCCCCATCACTCCTCCTCCTACAAACAATATTAAATTAGAAGAGTTTCTTTATAAAATTTGAAGAGTTTCTTTATAAAATTATAAGAGGATCTTTGGTGCTCTTTTGTATTTTTTTTAGTGTTTTGGGTTTTTGAGATAAAAACCAAAATTGCATTTAAAAAAGTTTATTGAGAAGTCAAGTGAGGAACACATTTTAGAAATAGCAGATCAAAACACACCAAAATAAACTAATAAAATTTTAAAAAATTTAACTTTTAAAAATTTATTTTATAAATAATTTGACTAATAAAAAATGATGAGAAAACCTTTTAACAAAAAAGTGTATATAGTTTTTTAAACGTAAAACATGAACAAAATACAATAGATTTACATTTTTCACGATATATTATCCAATTCTAAAAACTATATACTACAACAAACGTACATTAGTTTTCAACACTAAAATCATTATAGTACCTTGGACAACATAAGCCAAAGCAGGTGAGGTGAAAAAAGAAGGCAAGTAAATGGAATTGGGATGAAGAGTGATTCGAGCCACGGTCACACCGGCACATCGTAGCTCGGGGCTTGTGTGGTCCCATACTTCCATCTGCCCGGCTTCGAACTTGGTCGCTTGAGCCGGACCAAGGCTATTGATTTTGCTAAAATGGCATGCTCTTGGCAATGGCTGCTCTTGTTGGCGCGCTTCGCCGCCGTATAAGGAGAGAATGAGTGAAAGTGAGACAACAAAGAGAAGAGAAAGTTTGTACATTTTCTTTTGTGTGAGATATTTGAAGAGAGTTGTGGGGAAAAAACCTATTTAAAGAAGGTGGTTTGTGTTTATGGTTGCATTGCATTGCATGCAGATCAATAAAAATTATGTATTTCTTTATAAAAAAAACAAGTTAAGAAAAATAAAGTTACGTACTAATTCTTAAACTAGATTATATAGTTAACTTTGTAACATTAAAACCGATTTATTTAAAACATTTGAATACAATGTATGTATGTTTTTTTATTTAATATGTTGTTGGATTAGTTGATTAGCTTTCGAACGACAAAAATAGCAAAATCATGATTTCATCTAGTTAAGTTCTAATGTAGATACATATCACTTTTTAAAAAAAGATACACATCACTTTTTGCTTGTAAGAATAATATAAATTAACATTTTGAGTTATTAGAGGGTTTGAAAAAAACAATAGTTATTAGAAGTGTCCAAAGCAAACACGTGAGAACCATACGATGATGTGGCTGATGCGAAGAAGGCAGGACGAGTGTGTGGCTGCATGTAGATCAAGTGCCACCAACTTCTATCTAAGTTTGTGTCTGTTTTCTTCTGCTTTGTAAGAAAAGAGAAGCCTCGTGTTTAAAAATGTAAGATAAAATATGTAGATGTCAAAATATTTAACTCGAGCCTATTGTGTTATTTATGAATTTTATGCTTCTTATGTTCAAAAAAATTTGGAATATTAGGTTTTCGTTATGGGTGACTCTAAGATTTGCAAAGTTATAAACGTTTATGATGTTGGAGACCGAATTCTTTAAAAAAACATTTTTTCCGTTGGAGAGCCAATCGATTAGTACAAACTAAAATTTTGAAGCAAGGGTCAATGTTGCCCTTAGTATTCTCAAGATTTTGTGACCAAAATAATGAAAAGATAAAAGAGTTTTAAGATTCTCAATATGTGTGGGGATATCATGGAAGTCATCCATATTAAGCCACTCTACATATAATTAATATCCAAACCCAATGTTTAGGCCTAACTCATACTTCTAGATAGAACTATTTTACTCTTTGGTAGATAATTGTTTAGTCTTTTGTTTTCGAATTTGAGAAGCTTCTCTTTACCAAGAAGCAAGAGTTCGGATGAGAAAAGTTGGCTCTCCTCTTACTTCTCTAATAACTTAATAGATAGTTCTAGGTATGCACTTTAGACAAAAGCTATACATAACATTTCTTATACTTTTGTGTCTTCCTTTAAAAAAAATTCATATGTTGAATACTATTTAGGTGTGAATATATGTACACTAATATACTTTTTTCAGGAAATAGAAATGTATATGTGTATTTATGTAAGATACTTTTTGGTTATTAGATTAACCAATTAGTTTATTTTCTTAGTTAAATATATAAACATAAATTGTTAGTGATGAGGCAATACAAACTTATGGGTCTTCCACTCTCCCACATGCCAACTTGTGTGTTCCAAGCTGTCACTTAATCATCTTGTCCACTCATGTTCCTTTTTTACATAACACACACATACATTCTTCTACACACACATACATTTATGTTACATGCATTTCTATGCATATGTATGTCACTATGAACATGTCTAAAATTGACTTGAAATGAATGAAGAAACAATCCTCAGAAAGAAGCTATCTATTGGTGTATGCTGAAACTATAACTCATTGTAGAAAGTTTCACTTCTAAGGATCCACCTTAAGTTGTATTATCAAACATTATCTTATATCCAAAATGTATGTAACATTTGAATAATTGTCTCTTGATCCCATTGCATGTGATATGAGCTAAACTTACGGGTCCATCGTCTCATATTATATTCTAATATTCATCTCAAATGTTACTCTCATTATTATAAATGAATCTTAACGGCTATAAGCATATAGAATATATTCGTATATGCATTATATTATTAAGGAATTATATATTTTATTGATATCTTCAAATACATTATTTTGTCTACAAACGATTTGTAATTGACTTGGCCATCTCATTCCAACAAAGTCACAACTCATCACTCCAAACATCTAAACTTTCCATATAAAGCCATTCCCTTAAGATCTCCATCTTCACACATTCACTAACCAAACAAACCAACACAATGGCCAACATTCGTCTAGTTCTTGCTCCTATCCTCCTCATCGCGGTCGTACTTTTCACAACCGAGACAACCGCTCAGCCGGCAGCCCCCGCTCCTGGCCCGGCTGGTCCTATCAACCTCACGGCGATCCTCGAAAAAGGCGGTCAATTCACTACATTCATCCATCTTTTGAACATTACTCAAGTTGGTAGCCAAGTGAACATTCAAGTCAATAGTTCAACCGAAGGAATGACCGTTTTCGCGCCAACTGACAACGCCTTTCAAAACCTTAAACCCGGAACCCTAAACAAACTGAGCGCCGACGAACAAGTCAAGCTCATTCTCTACCATGTTAGCCCTAAATTCTACACTATGGATGACCTCACTTCCGTGAGTAACCCGGTTAGGACTCAAGCTTCTGGCCGAGACAACGGTGTTTACGGTCTTAACTTCACCGGTCAAGTGAACCAAATCAATGTGTCAACCGGTTATGTCGAGACACGTATTAGCAACTCGTTAAGACAACAACGTCCTCTTGCAGTTTATGTTGTAGACATGGTTTTATTGCCCGGTGAGATGTTTGGAGAACATAAACTTTCACCTATTGCTCCTGCTCCTAAATCACCGGAGGTTTCTGATGATACCGCCTCCACTAAAAAAGCGGCGGCGGCTTCTTCGCCGTCGTCCGAGAAGTCAGCTGCCTCTAGTGAGAGAAAAATCGGACTAGGATTTGGTATTGGACTTGTTGTCATGTGTTTGAAATTTCTTTTCTGAATGTTATGATCTATACCTTGTGTTTTTGGTTTCTATTGATTTTTATCTTATGAAATTTGTTTATTAAATTGCATGAAATGAAAATGTGAGATATTATTACATATAAAGTAAAAACATCATATTGATAATTCGTTCCTTTTAGTTGGATAATGAAGAATGTAATAAAATTGTGTGATGATGTCTAGTTAACTATGTGAAAATGGTATAAATAAGTTGTTTTAATAATTGATTTAAAAGTTAATTAGTTGTTAAACAAGATCTTTATATAAAGATTATCTAAATTTTTTTATTGGTCGCTTAGATCCAAAAAAATTAGCCATCACATGCGATTACTAGACATTGGAACAACTCTTTTCGTTGGCTATTATTTAAATTTAACCAGCAATATATATAGACAAAATAGACAGAAAAATGTTATTTTTATAGCATTATATTTTCTATAAAAAAATGAGAAAATTATAGTTTAGACTTTAGACCATGTGCATCTATTATAAATCTAAAGAAATTAAAATAAAATAAATAAAAAGCATTAGAAAAACAAAGACACACAAACAAAATAAAATAAAATAAATAAACTATGACTAAATTGCATAATGGGCCTAAAGAAAAAATATTTTTACTAATGGGCCTAAGAAATTCTGCAGAAACATACAAGAAGAAGAAATGATATTTTTCTTTCTACTCGGAGAATTCATTTTTTGATTTTCTCATTTTCTAAAACCCTAAGCTTCGCCGGCTTCTCCGATCGTGATCTTTCCTAAAACCCTAACGTCGCCGGTGACTACGAGCTGAGCTAAGGTCTCTTTCTCTCTTTTGAATTCTTCATTTTCGTCCTCCGATTTTGCAAATGTTTTTATTGTTATGCTCTGTGTTGGTGCCGATAAAATTTCACGTTTTTGCTTGATCGTTGTTCGTTCTGATAATCGTTGCGTGATTTAGAGGTAGAATGTTCGTACGGTGAAATCTTTTGGATCTGTTCTTGTTTGCTCATCATATTCAACGATCTTCGGTTACAGAATCTATCTGAAAATTGGCCAAAGGATCGGTCAATTTTAGCTTTGAATCTGTTATGGATGCTTTCAGTTTCTGAATATTCTTTACAAATTCGTGTTTCTCTCCGTTTATTGATGCTTTGTTCGTCGATACCAATGCAATGTTTGCTCTGTTAGATTTTGTTTCTTGTTTATGTGGAGGCTTGTTCATTGATTTCTCTCTATGTGTGTTTTGGATCTCCGAAAAGTTGAGGTTTTTATTGTATTTGACGACGAAAGGATTCTATCCGAGAAGTTTGTTATGTGCGATTTGTAAAAGTCAGACTTTTCTCTCCTGAATTGTCTTAATGTGATGTTCATTTGTTTAAGCTTTTAGGAAATGAGTTTCAACAAAGTGCCCAACGTCCCTGGATCTCCTGCTCTCTCTGCGCTTCTTAAGGTCGGTGTTATTGGTGGGCTCGGTGTCTATGCCATTTCTAATAGCATCTACAATGTTGAGGGAGGACATCGTGCTGTCATGTTCAACCGACTAACTGGTATCAAGGAAAAGGTATTGGATTCCTCAAAGTAAAAAAGACTTATTTCTGATTCTATGAATAGTTTACTTTGAAAAGTGTTGACTTTTGCTTCTCGGATTTTTTTTTGTTTTTTCAGGTGTACCCAGAAGGCACACATTTCATGTTGCCATGGTTTGAAAGGCCAATAATCTATGACATCCGTGCACGACCTTACCTAGTAGAGAGCACCACCGGGAGTCATGACCTTCAGATGGTATGTTATGTGTTTCTTGTGCTTTTGTCCTTCTTTTTGCGTGTGTTTGTAAAATTATCCAGGCCATGCTTTAATTATCAATGCTGTATTGCTGTTGCTGATGTGAGGCTGTAGATGATACTGGAAATTCCTTCTTTTGAGATTATGCTAAGATCCTTAAATGCTGCATGATGACTTTGTTTTAAGTTTAGATGTAGGTTATCGTTTATGGCAAGGGAGTTGTAGTTTGAACTTCACTTACTCTGTTAGGATATCACATTGTTAATGTAGATCCTTACCTGACTTGTGTGAGTGTATCGGTGATGGATTAAAAACGAATAGGGAATGATCTGACTCCCTTTTACTTTTCCTTTTGCATAGTTTCAGCCAGTTTTGTGACTTAAACTAGAAATCGAATTACAGTTGCTTAGATAGGAGACGATTTTAGGTGGAAAGAAACTTAATGTTGCTGTGACTCTGACTATTAAGGACTCTAGACATTACTGTCTAGTTGCAAGGAGGGTGGAGAGAAACACACACATTATGTAGAAATAAACATTGATAGAGCCTATCTGATTGTTTCCTTGGTTGTTGCACAGGTGAAAATTGGACTTAGGGTTCTCACAAGGCCAATGGGTGACCGTTTGCCTCATATCTACCGAACCCTTGGTGAGAATTACGGCGAAAGGGTTCTTCCTTCCATCATCCATGAAACCTTGAAAGCAGTGGTAGCTCAGTACAATGCAAGCCAGCTCATTACACAGAGAGAAGTAGGTATCTCAACATCCTTCTTCTACAACTTTTTCTGCTCTTTTGTTCGTAATGTCGAACTCTTTTTTGCTCTCCTCTAGGCTGTGAGCAGAGAGATACGCAAGATTCTAACAGATCGAGCTTCAAACTTCGACATTGCTCTTGATGATGTCTCCATCACAACACTCACATTTGGCAAAGAGTTCACCGCAGCAATCGAGTCAAAGCAAGTCGCTGCCCAGGAAGCTGAAAGGGCTAAGTTCATCGTGGAGAAAGCCGAGCAAGACAAGAAAAGCGCGGTTATCCGTGCACAGGTATATGAGAAATCGTTGATTTCTTTATTTGCAAATCTAATGCCGAGACAAAGATTTTCGGTTTTGGTCTAAACCATTAGGTCTTTTTGATTCTTTTCGTATAGGGAGAAGCTAAAAGTGCTCAACTTATCGGACAAGCTATCGCAAACAATCAGGCATTCATCACTCTGAGAAAGATCGAAGCTGCGAGAGAGATTGCTCAAACCATTGCACAATCTGCTAACAAAGTTTACTTAAGCTCCAACGATCTGTTGCTTAACCTTCAAGAAATGAACTTGGAGCCTAGCCCTAAGAAGTAAACGAGCTTAGAGAGCAAGTTACATTTTCATTTCTCTTCTCTGAAGCTTCTTCTTTTCGACCATTTTATCCTTTATTGTGCCAAAAATAGTTTGAAGTGGGACACATTGAGAAACTTAGATTGGCTTTG
The DNA here is from genome assembly GCA_900406275.1 of Anastatica hierochuntica. Classification (NCBI taxonomy): domain Eukaryota; kingdom Viridiplantae; phylum Streptophyta; class Magnoliopsida; order Brassicales; family Brassicaceae; genus Anastatica; species Anastatica hierochuntica. The sequence continues at coordinate 10,911 of OVAN01000182.1, read as the reverse complement.
GTTAGAGTTTTAAATTCATCATGTTCAATAATAATAATACTTATTGTTAATAATCACTTAGTTAAAACTTAACGAGAAAAGCTATATCGCAGAGAGAAACGAATATGAAACGAATATGAGGGAAATGTTTTATTGTTAACCGTATGAATAACAATTACAAAGCCAAAAGCCATAGTACATGTATTTTATATTCCAAAAAGCTCGATTTACTAAACCGTCAAGAAACCGTAACTCTAAGAAGCTCGATTTACTAAACCGTCAAGAAACCGCAACCGTATTTAAATAAATCGTACTTGAAAGATTTAAGTCATCCTAAAATAACAATATTGATTGTTGATATTTTCTTGTGTTTTCAAAGTTGATGGATTTGAATTTGACATTCATAGTACAAATATATATATTAGTCTTGAGTATATGTTCTTCTTCATATGTGATATAAGAAAATCTAGAGAATGTGTTATTTTAATTCCCACTAGTTGTCAATGTTATCTATCTACTAACCTATTAGAGATTTAGTATTGGAGAGATAATAATATTATGCATACGTATTATTAGATTTTTGTGAGCATAGCATGATAGCAACATGGACTCTTTGTATTTTGATGATGCCATGCCGGCGCCACCATGATAGAGACCTCCTTTTTTTACCGGTGAGGTATATTTATGGGGTGGCGAATATTCCGGCAGTATATTCCGGTGACATCAAAAATAAATAAAATCAACTTCTTTATAAAATTTGACAAAAAAAAGTATTATCACAAACTTTATTTTCAAATTTTATAAAATGATTTTGTTGTCTATTTCAAAAAATTATGTAGTATAGTTTTAATGGCATTTGAAGAGATTTTATCAAAGATTATTTGGTGTGGATATGTATATTTTAGCTGTAAACGAGCGACGACCATAACATATAAATTACTTTAAAAGAAAACGTTATTGAGTGTAATTTAATTATTCAAAATTATACGACTTGCTGTTTCGTAAAGCTAACGAGAGACGTCATGTTGTTTTGTCACGGTATGGGTCCTATGATCCTATCTACGATCATTATTTTCATATTTGTAAACTGTTTCCTTTTGACAAAAGAATTATTAGATTTTTTTCACAAAACTTAAACGTCATCCACTTTTCTTAGCTAATTTTGTTGTGGGTTCTTGTCTTTCGATTCGATTGTATCTTTAACTAATCCCAAAAGATTAGGTTATAAATGAAGTTTAGTGGTTATGGCATGAGAAAATTCTCATTCTCTATAGTGTGATTAAATGTTTTTGTTACAAACTCATAGAACATGATTGTTATATCTTAATATTTCTTAATATCATAGAAAAAAAAAACTAAACAAGTCATCGTCATTACGTAATGGATATGATCTAAAAATCTAATGGTCCATACAATGATCTGCATTTATCCATAAACGTAATCCATATACGATGACAAATTTTATTTAATTATGACTTATATGAGTTTATAAAACGAATAAAGAAACATGTTACATCAGCCTTGTCGTAAGCATTTTACTTTGTCTTCGTAATCATTTATAAAAATTTTAAAAAATAAACTATACCGTGCAAGTCACTAATTTAAAAAATACTATAATTTTCTTATTCTACAAAAGAATAAAAATCACATTACGTCAATATAATGAAATATTTTTAAAAAATATTGAGTTGTCGCACTTGAATTCCGACAACGAGTTCGAAATTTATCTTTCAAACCTAAGTTAAGTACAATTAATGATCTACATTATTCATAAACTATATGGTCATACTATATATTATATACTTAAGAGATTTTATTTTCGATACCGTGACGTAGCTTAGGATTTTATGAGAATACAAATTTATACATGCTTGTGTTGACCCCTCCAAACCAAAAATGCTCTTCAAATTCTCTATATAAATTCTTTTAAACCAATCTAAACCAACTACACAATTCTCTCTCTCTCTCTCTCTCAACCTCTCTCTCTCCACATCTCTCTCTCTCTCTATACAATTATGCAAAAAGCAATAAGACCATACGAGTCATGGTGGACAAAGACCATACAAGGCAATAGCATTTTCCTTCAAAAGAATGAAGATAAACCCTCATCATCTTCATCATCATTATCATGGTTAACATCATCATCATCATCTTCATCATCAAAGCTATCATCTATAAGCATCAAGAAACCAAGCAACATGCTAGTGTTGGAGAATGCTGTTGTGGTGTTTGCAAAGAGAGGTTGTTGTATGGGACACGTGGCCAAGAAGCTGCTACTAACACATGGAGTGAACCCATTGGTTGTTGAGATTGATGAAGAAGATTACAACAATCACAACATCATTATAAGTGAATTAGGAGAAGCCATGATTAATAAAGAAAAATTACCAATTGTGTTTATAGGAGGAAAGTTTTTTGGAGGATTAGAAAATTTGATGGCTGCTCATATCAATGGTGATTTAGAGCCTACTCTTAGAAAAGCTGGGGCTTTATGGCTTTAATTTGTGATTTTTAATCCTCCAAATATTTTATTAAAATATTGCATTTTCTTGTAATTTTTTTTACCCTTTTTCATATTATTTGTTAATATTTTTTATATGTAGCTTTCTGCCTTATGTGAATTTGTAATTGATGTTATGTGATTGGTTTGATCATATAAAAAAACAGAGAAAAATAACAAAGCTCTCTTGTTCCTTTTCCTATATTTTGTGATTACCGGCTTTTGAAATCTTTTTTTTGTATATTTGTATATAGTAACTAGCAAGTAGATTGACCAATAGCTAAAATTCAAAAAGTCAAAAACTCACCCAAAACTTTATATATTATTGAAGCTTTTTAAAAGATGGTGTTTGTTGAATAACAAGAAAATTCAATAATTGGGTTATGTGATTCTTGAGTGAATGCCAATAAGCATGATTAATGCGGGTTTTTTATGGTGAAGTTCTTAGGGTCGGTTAAGAGACGGTTTCTTAGTTTTTAACCGAAAAATCTAAGAATCGTTTCTTATATTTAAGAGACGGTTCTTAGCTTTTTCGGTTAAAAACTAAATATAAGAGACGATTCTTAGATTTTTCGGTTAAAAACTAAGAAACCGTCTCTTAACTGACCCTAAGAATCTACAAAAAAAACCGTATAAATCGCACTCTAATATGATTGAGATATACAAGAAAATTATTTGAAAAAGATCATCATTGGGCCAATATAATTGAGAATTTAAATTAGGCTTTTATTGTCCATTCTTTGACATTTTAATGGATTATTAATTTGACCTCCATTTTAGCAAAAAGATTAATATAACCCAATAATCAATAATACGATTGAGATCAACTTTTTAGCCCATAATTTGATTAGCACGTTAATAGTGACACTTGCAATAACAAAGCATATAGATTAATACGTGTGATTTTTAGAATGACTAGAATCCACAAAAGGAAAAAATATAGAAGAACATGTTCGTAGATCCCACACACATGCATGTATGTGTCTCGTATAATACTACTTCAGTTGACACGTCTCAATATGAATTTATGTCACAATATACATGCACATGACTCTTTTGTGTTGTGTCCAAAAGAGAACAATAAGAGAATTGTCCATGAAGAGGATGATTAAACTCTAAATCTATTTTTTTAACAATACTCTTATTTTCTTTATAGAACGTTATACAATATTAGATTATCGTCGACAACCACCATAAACATAACACAAGATATTACAAGTTCAACATATTATTTTGGTAAAAAATCAAACCAAAGAGAGAAAAAAAATCTAAAAAGAAAATACACAATAATTAGATTTCGTGGAAATTCATAAAACAATAAAAATCTTTTAAAACAAATTTGAAACAACAATCTCTCCATGCAATGTTATTGACCAAACCGTTACGCACCGATTGATTTCTCCATTGATTCGTGAATGCAACCAAAATATACATTTTGTTCCGTCAAATATTATCCCATGCATGTGAATCTATCAAGTCAAGAGATCATTCACCCATCCTAGATCAGGGTCACCACAAGAACCATCCTCAAAGCTAGACTTTTCCCTAGGCGTAGCCGCCGCCGCAGCCGTGAAATCATTCACTTGCCTCCCGCGAGGAGTGAACTCATCGCGAAAAAAGTTCACTCTGGGAGGCGAGTTGGTTAAGTAACTTGGAGAGGAAGGGGAAAGAGAAAACTGCAAAGGACTACTTTGTTGTTGTTGGAGATGAAAACGCTGACCGCTCAAACCGCGTGGTGAGGCAAACGCAGCGGCCGTGGCAGCTGAAACCGGCGTTGTGACCGGTGACGAGGAAGTAGCATGCAACACTTCCGCTAGGCTCATTGAGTCTAAAGAATTCACTAGCTCGCTCAAAACATCTTTATATTCAGCCGAACCAGCAGCAGCAGAAACAGCAGAAGCGGCGCGGTTCCTCAGCCGAGCCGCGACTTTGTGAGCTGGAGACATAGGCGGAGACAGCGACGGAGACCGAGAAAGATGAGATAAATTACCCAAAAGAGTGCTCGTTGGAGAGCTACTACAAAACAAACAACACGGGTTCTTCCCCGGAGATGCCGACCTTGAGCCGCCGGAGACATCTTCCGGCGGAAGAACCCTAAGCTGACGTGGCGAATGAGCAAAGAAACATACTTTTCTCTTACAATGTTTACCATCTTTACAAGCTTCAGTACGATAACGAATCGGGTGAAGCCAACACTCAAAGACTCCATGAGCAAACTCACAATCATCTCCACGGCTACAATCACCACCACGTTTAAACTCCGGACAAACCTCACCGGAATAATGAAACCGACGAGGATCACGACGACGAGCTTTCTCTCCTGGATGAGCAAAAGGACAATCAGTCCAATCATGGCTTCTACTACGAGTGCAACGTCGAATCTTGAATTCAAACATCCTAAAATGATCACTTGCGTAAGGATCATCACTGTCGGAATCATAACAATACTCTTTAGTATTCTCCTTGTTGTTGTTGTCTTCGTTGTCTTCTTCATGTTGAGATATGATCTTGTTGCTTTTGTTCCAATTATGTTTACGCGGCGAACGTGGAGAAGATTCCACCGGAAAATTCTTGGAAGATAAAAGAAGCTTTCTCGGAGGAATCTCCACCGTTGGTTTCCTCGTTTGATGTTCTGTACAAACAACAACGTCCATGATGAAATCAAGAACTCGTTTCTTTATGTTTAGGTTTTGAGAGGTAAGTGTAAGATGAAAGATGAGATGTTATAGAGGGTGTATATATATGGGTTTGAGTAACAAGATAAAGACATTAGAATAAGTTGAAAACATATTATAAAAGTATTATTTAGTTTTGGATAATATTATATGAATGATGTAATGTGAAGAAAGAAGACAAAAGAGAAGGAAGAAATGTGAGAGGGTATGGAGAAGAGGAGTCGTGGCGATAGAAGAGAAGAGTTAAAGAAAGGTTTCATGCAAAGAAGTAGGAGCTGCCTTTCTCTCCTTGATTCAAACCTAACACATGTGCCTATGTGTTCTTCATCATCTATTACTCTCTCTCTTCCTTATCAATAGAAGTTTTTAATTTTGTTCTTGAAAATTTTATGAAGATATTGGATAAACTTTGATTTTTTAGATATTTTTAAGAGAAAGATCTATTAAGACCAAAAATTGTAAAGCTAACTTCAATATGAAAAAATATCTAATTCTCCTTGGTTGTATATGACTCATGCTTAATAACCAAAAAAATAATTTAAATGAATATTAGTTTATGCTAGAGAGACCTTAATTAAACTTTTTTAGTTCATAGAAATTTATATGATGGCCCTTTAACTATTTCCAATGTAGTGTTTTATATATAAACTTATAGAAAATTCCAAAATGATTGATACTACAAATAATACAATGGCATTATATTATTGCTTGGATTGTTTAAATTTTTATTTATATCATAAAACTTATAGAGAAGATCTTGTGTAGGCGAATCTAACAAGGCTTTGGAGCTCGGAAAGGATATATATGCACTAGATTAAATACAAAGTTTAAATACAAAAGAAGTTTGAGAAAATACGTTTTTCGATTTTATACGCCATTTTAATGGACAATAAATTATTTAATATAATTACTTTTATATTTTGAGACTTGTCTATAATGCATACATAAAATTACAACTAGATGCATGTATATGTACAAGTGTCACATTTTCAATTGGTTGCGTGGCTCTAATGAAGCAAATACAATTTTGGTTTCTAGCTTCAATAATAAATTAATTTCTTTTGATTAAAATTTCTAACTATATGTCAAACTTTTAGAGTCTAAAAAGTAAAATATCAAGTCCAAAAATGTGTCTTTATATGGATAGAATAAGACAAAAGTAAAATACAAAGGGAAACATCAAATTACATTTGAAGTATAAAAGACAAATTATAATAATATTGTTTTTTTTTAACATTAACTTTAGTTTATGATCGTAAGTTCAATGTTTTGGACAGTTACTTCATTGTCGTGTATGTCTATGAATGTATCTAACTTTGGGGGTAATAATCCTTTATGTTCGTACGTTCGTCATCGTGCCGCAAAATCACAAAGCTTCTCATTTTTGGTGCTTAACATCGAGGACACGATTTGAATTCTTGATGGCAACATAATTATGTTGGAGAAAGTGTAACATTTATGATGAGAGCACATAATTTTAATCAAGAGAAACACATAATAAAGTATGTTATTTGCATGTTAAAGTGTTATAGTATTTGCATGTTTCCTCTTTATTGCATGCATGATATTAGGATCGAGGTCTGTTTTTTTCGTGTTGACCTAGTGGTAAAAATTTCTCGAATTAAAAAGGAGATCATAGATTCGAACTGCGTTGGAAGAGGTTAGTTTGGCGAGTACCTTACCGACCCCGAAATGTTCATGAATGCTTGAACCTACTACATTCTTTGTAAATTGTGATTTAGTACCAAATTTTTTCAAGTGTATCTTAAGACTTACTAATTAAATATTGCTCTCTTTTGTATACACAAATCAAACTCTATATACTCTTAATTACTATAATCTAATTAAAAACAATCATGCCTTAAGCCAAATACAAATTACTATCATCCCAAATCTATGAGCCACCATATGATATATTGTCTCTAGCAAATGCAAGTTTAGCTTTGTCGCGTCTTATGTGTTTGTCTCTTAAGTTCTTGAAGTTGTCTCTCATGTTCTTCAAGCATTTGATCCACTCTTCTTGGTTGAACCAACAATGGTTCCGACATGTAAATCTTGCTATCACTAGGATTATACTGTTAACAAAATGTAACACAACACAACTTTAGATAAAATGTAAGAAAAGGTAAGAAACAAAGATCATTAACTAACCCAAGATGGATCAATAGGAGTTGTCATATGTCTACTATCCATAGTATCAGCTCTATTGTATGCTCGTCGATGATCTCTTCTTCTTTGAATCATTACTGGTTGATCTTGACGATCTAGTAACGTTTTAGAGGAGACCGAGCCTGATAACATCTTTTGGTTAACTCTTGATGGATGGTATCTAGGAGCTACTGCTGCTGCATTCTCCTTCATATACATTGTTGACTTAGCCATGTTCTGTTTGCTCATCAATGGACCTGAGTATGAAACTCTCTCACCGGTTTGATTGTTTATGGTTTGTATATTTGGATACTCGCGAATTGGGCCACGAGCATTTCTCTCTTCCTTAAACGACTTGAAACTATCGTTTCTGCTTCTCAAATCTTTATATTGTTTCTGCATTTGACACAAGAGAAAAGGATACTCTTCAAAGTGACCTTCATAGTGACACAAGAGCATGATTAATGCGGGTTTCTTAGGGTGGGGTTCTTAGGATTGGTTAAGAGACGGTCTCTAAGTTTTTAACTAAAAAACTAAGAACCGTCTCTTAATCTAAGTTTTTAACTAAAAAACTTAAAGACCGTCTCTTAACCAATCCTAAGAATCCCACCCTAAGAGACCCGCATTAATCATGCTCGTTACTACAAGAAAGAGCAAACCTTACCTCCATTGTCATTGATATAGAGTGCTTTTCTTTGATGGGTGGGACAAGCTTTCTCTCGTGTGATCTTCTTGTTTGAGAGTCTTGTCTTTCTTGTTTCTCCGGCCTTATTGTTCGTTGCTTTTTCGCTTCATCACGCATTTGCGCATCAATCTCTTTACTAGGAGGATACTTCGGTAGATATGATGGATCACAAGCAAACGGCTTCGTTTTGAAGTACTGACCAAAAAGAAAAACAGAGTGTTTTGAAACCAAGAACAGAGTAAAAACTTCAAGAAACGGTTACCTCGCTCTGAAGTGCACAAGCTGCAGTAATCCGATGATCGGGATCAATAGAAAGTAAAGTCTCTAAAAGCGAAAGAACACAAGCAGGAAAGTCCTTAAACATCTCTGATACTTTCCTTCTATAAGGAATCGCGGTTTTGAATCCAGCTGAAGCCGGTAACTTATACTTTCTCCAGTAGTTTTCGGTTGGTGAACCGCAAAGTTTGAAAATTTTATGAAGTTGTTCTACCTTCAAAACATTAAGTAACACATTAAGATAAAACTAGACAAAATGCTACCTCAATAAGAATGTGAATTACCTCGGTTTTTCCGGGTAGAATCGGTTTACCGGCGTATAATTCGCCTAAAATGCAACCTGTGCTCCATAGATCAACCCCAACACCGTAATGAGTAGCTCCAAGCAAAAGTTCCGGTGGCCGGTACCAAAGAGTAACAACATGGCTAGTCAATGGGACAGTATTTTCGTGGTCGAAAAATGTAGCTAACCCGAAATCCGCTATCTTCAATACTCCATTACTATCAATCAGTAGATTTGAGCCCTTTATATCGCGATGAAGAACACCGCGGCTATGACAATGTTCAAGTCCACTTAGGAGTTGTCTCATGTAACATTTAACCTGAGGCTCTGAGAACTTAACACCGGGTAGCGAAGAAAGGCCTAAGAGATCATGATCCATGTACTCGAAAACTAAGTAAAGGGACGATGAAACGGGGGCGGTTATCAACCCTTCCAACTTCAGGACATTAGGATGGTCAAGCCGTCGCATTACTATGATCTCTCTAGCCATAAACTTGACACTTTCTATGTCGTTAAGATCAAACCGGACTTTTTTAAGCGCGACAATCTTGTTATTAAGAAGATCTCTAGCTCTATAGACGCTGCTATATGTTCCTTGACCAATCTATATCAACAACAAACATGTTCTGTTAGACAAAAACAGGATCTAGACTGAAAGAAAGTTAGCTAAAGGAACTTACTTTCTCGAGTTTTTCAAAAGTATTAGCTCGGCGTGGAGACCAATCTACTAATGCTTCACCCGCAACCGATACTAGCCAAGCAGGCCATCCTGCTGCAATGTGGTTCGGCTCTACGCGGTTTAGACCAACAAAGCTTTGGTCCCTCAAAGAAACCGCTCGAACCGAAGCTTCAATCTTAGCATCCTCTAGCTCCTTCTCAATAAACCTTCTAGAACTCGACTTTTCGGATTCAATCAATCGAACATTAACCTCTAAATCCGGTTCTACACCAGCACTAGAGGCGCTTGTTAATTCCTCCTGATCATCAACAACTTCATCCATATGATCAATCACTTCAGGATTCTCAAGAATCTTCCCAAATTGGTGATCATGAAACCTACTCGAACTAAACATTTCAGAATCAATCAACTTGACTTTAGCATCTCCTCTGTTACTCGATCCATCACACCCAGTTTCCGGTTGGATCCAATTCTCAATCCTCGACGAATCAATCCTCGAGGAGGAGGAAACTTTCTCAAAAGATGAATCTTTAAGTGTAGAAGACTTCTTTCTGAAAAGCTTATGCTTAGAACTTACGCAACCCATCGTAAGCTCTTACTAAAACATGATTCTACAATACACATACACACAATTCAATCGACAAAACCCAAAACACTGATCTGAGTTTTCTTCTTCTTCTTCTTCACTGTAAAATTCCTCAGGACAAAGAAACAGAGATCAGATATGTCTTGTCGGAAAAATCAAGACTTTTCGTTGGAAATTCAGTGAGAAGATCAAGAGAAATTGTGGGTTTTTTTAATTACCTGAGAACAATCAAAGAGAAGATGATGATGATGATTGACTTTGAATCAAGAGTATTGTAAAAGAGAGATCTTTTTGGTTGTTGTTGTTGCAGTTTTGACTTGTTAAACGCAAACGCACACTTAGTCACATCATCGATACATAAGAAACTGTTTAAATCAAAAAAAAAGCTCAAATGTCAAATAACTAACTTAGCCGCCCTTCGTCAACGAAAAGATCTCTCTCTATCACTCTCTCTCTCTAAAATGTTTAGGTTTTATAATTGTTATTATGTGCAATTGTTGTCATTATTTAATAAAAATGCTTGAATATGTTAAATATATAGCCAATCAAATAATTGCATTTCAAAGATTTGTTTCCTTTGGTCAACATAAATGCTAGATAAGATTAGGTGAATGTGTGACAACCATATTAATTAAAAATAATAAATATATAGTTTAGCAACAGAACATTACAATCAAATATCCACATAATATATAGTTTTTTCTTTTTTTGTAAAAATATGTATTATATATAGTTTAGCAAAAGATTAATGCTTAGAGAAATCTCATTTGATGGCTAGATAAATAATATAAAATCATATGTATTTGTATAAATATATATTTATCTTGACTATAAAAGTCAAGAAGTTTCAAGTTTTATTTTTTAAAACTCTTCCTAAATTCTATGAAAAAAATACACAAATTTATAAAGAGAAATGAATTCAAGTTTGATAATTCTTTTACTCTCTTGTCGGCTACTAAGGCCATCTTTAACAAAAGGGTTTCTTAACATTTTTTTAATATTATTTTTATGTTAAGAGATTTAGCTAAGAGACTCACCAAATTTTGTTCTGTAACCATAGTCTCTTATTTTAGGGTTCTTAAAAATAAAAAATTAATATA